>JAMKCH010010432.1:0-34394 GCA_023653785.1 Ophioderma brevispina | reverse complement strand
GCAAGAACAAAAGGGAAAACCGTCAATATGGCCAAATCACAGAAAATGCAACCCTTCTCGGCCGCACAACCCCTTACCCCCTTTGTCCACTAAGAACCCCCCCCCGGGGGGGGCAAAATTGGGGCTAGGTCGTCCCGCCAATGGGGGCACAATTTTTTTTGGTGATTTTGCTTCAGTGATTCTGAAACGTAAAAAATGCCAAATTTCACATTGAATTTTTCCTCCTTTCCCCAATTTTAGGCTAAAGTGTTGAATTCCGCAAAGAAGACGGATGGAATGCAATATTTTGGTTCATATCGTCCTCATGTTTTTGAGCCTCAAACCCCATTCCCCTCTGTATAAATAATGGCTCCTCCCTTACTGGTATTTAATAGAGTGTTTTTTTCTATTATTGATTATGGAATATTATAGAGTAATATCATGTGGACAAGTTGTGATACTGTATCAACTATTCACTATCAATAAGCACACAAATATAGGGAATGTGATTGTGGTATTTTTGGGTGTATTTTGTGGAATGGTAGTCTGTCTCAGATTTTAAAATAATAATTTTTTTGTGTGTGATTTTTCTATATGAAGGCTTTGATTTGGGGGGGGAGCCATTGTTATTTGTTCGGGGATTAAAAATGTTTTTTAGCTTGTGTAAAAACGCTTACTACATGGGCATGCATTGCTGCATGTTAAACACAGACATTCAATGCTTCAAGTTGCAGAAGGCATTTCACTATATTGGGGGCTTTGAAACAATACCAAAAGGCGATTCTACATGTATTAACCCGGGAGTCTAGCACACATTGGTAACACATCTCAAGTACAAAAGGTTTGAGTGAATAAATAGTTGACAGACTGACAGGGACCCCTGAAACCTAATTCTTAAGTGCCGCAAATGTGCATTAAGGAAGGGGCCAAAAACCAAAGTTTTTTACCGTGTACAATTTGTAAATTGATCAATCATGTTGAAAAGGGCACACCATGTTATAGTGTCTAACCATAAGGATTCAGAAAAAGGTATAGTTTTGTAATATGTACATGCCTAAAGTTTCAGAGTATAGAGCTAAAAAACAGCAAAATCAATAATGGTCAATTCCAGTTGTACAAGGGGTCAAATTTTAAAGTTGCTCCGATTTGGATAAACATGGTGCAAATTAATTGATGGAGTTTCATAGGATTGAAATAAGGAATAGTTTAACTTTCTTAAATGCTTATTTCCGATGAAGGGGGCACCAAAGGTCAACTTCCATTATCAAATTTCAATGGGCTTGATCTTTTTACCCCCTACTTTCTTAAGCAAGCATTGAGACACTCAAACTATTCCTTATTTTAATCTATAGCTCCACCAATAATTTGCCACCATTCTTTATCCAAAATTGGAGCAATTGCAAAATTTGACCCTGTACAACTGAGATTGACCCTTTTTAATTCATTTTGTGATGTTTTAAGCCTCTAACTCTGAAACTTTAGGCTGTCATGATTGCAAAACTATACCTTTTCTTAATCCTTATGGTAAGACACATAATATGGTGTGCTTTTTCACATGATTGGATCAATTTAAAATTTACCACGTACAAACTTTGTTTTGCCCCCTCTCCTTACGGCACCACTTGGCGGCACTTAAGAATCGCGTTTCAGGGGTTCTTATCAGGCTGTCTACATAATTTAATCACTCAAACCTTTTGGTACTTGAGAGGGGTTTACAAATGTGTTGCTCGCTCCAGGCTATATGACCCATGCTCCTTTAAAACAGTAGGTGTAAAGCCTATTTCATGAGTAATGTTATACAAATATTTAATATGCCAAGAATATGATCAAAGGGTGTTTTGAATCAATCTCACAATTCATTGCAAAGGCCTACTAATACTGTACTGAACTGAATCTCAGCTTTTTTTGGGTAGGTCAAGGGATGATGTGTGGTCCGAAGTTGACCCTTTAAATATTTTTAACAGCCACTGACATACTTTTGTCTCACTAGGCCTGTTAATTGGTTGTATTGCACTTGTCTTCCGGTACTTATGGTGTCTTGTCTCTGCACCCAAGTAAGTACGTATTATTAAGGTTATGGTGGCCAATATTTTCCGAGCTCTTCTCTACTTTGGTCAACCCTCCAATGTCTTGCTTTTATGTATTTGATGTTATTTGGTAAATGAATCTTGAATCATGATAATGCAAAACAAGTCCATAAGTAATGGCACTTATGGTTAAATAGTGTAAAGGTAGGGTTTTATGTGGAAGAATAGGATTTTAGTGGCATCACATGACCTATTGAGTGAACTTTCCCAAAACTTGCGCAATGTGGGATGGACTCAATACACACTAACTCTGGAATATGATGGTATGAATCAAGTTTTTTTTCAAAAAAGATAAAAAAAATAAAAAAAATAAAAAAGGTAAAAAATAACACACAAATGATATATTTTACTAATTGTACGAATATAGGCAGTCAATGTTTTGTTTTGTATCATGATATGACTTGATATACTGTCACATGGCTCAATCACTGTAATTACATATTAAGCCAAATATATTCAACTGTTTAACAACATTGTACCTTGAAATAAAGCATATGTTGGTTTTAAGTAAATTATAAAAACTGGTCACAGCTGTGAATTGAATGTAAAGCAACTTTTTGTGTGGTGTCCTATACTATCTTTTACTGTGGTATACTTTCTATACCAGAAATGAGCAATATTACTGAATCAGCAAGTCTTGTTATTTCTTGTCTGCCTGAAGGCGAATGTGGTCAGATTCAAATCACTATTTCTGTATATAGGTCGATGCCCTCGTGGTAAATTCCTGTACATATATGGGCTTCCATTTCCATTAAGTTTCTGCAAATTTCTCTCATGTGAAGAGACATGCCGGTCCGATTCCCAGGGGGGGGTGGGCATGGCCGTACTCAGATTGTTTTTTTGGGGGGGGGAGGGTGCGAGACTTTGAAAAGTGGACCTTTTTCGGAAAGGTGGACTTTTTGGGGAAAAGTGACCTAACCCCCTTGAATGGTCTTTTTCGGCCTTTTTTGAACATTTTATCACCGCAAATCAGACTTTCTTTCTTGTCCAAATTTCTCTCATTTTTGGACCTTTTATCAAAAATTCATCAAAAAGTGGACCTTTTGCCCCTTTTGTGGCATTGTGACCGCACACCCCCCACCAAACTAAACTCAACTCAACTTCCCCACCCCCGCGTTGTAGCAGACCTGGGGGTGGGGTGACTCGACTCCGCATCTTGAAGGTGTGCGTATGTTATGCGTGTTTAAGAACTCCCATCTTCAGAGTCACCAAAGATTATTTTGAAAATGTTCACCCAAAGACCCCCAAGTGGGGGGCACTCCCTCTTCAAGGTGAATGCTATCTGAGGCTCTTTAAGACCCCCATGTTTCAGCATCGCTGTCACCCAAGACCCCATATTTTTTTACAATTTTCCACTGTGTCCCCAAAGACTCCTATTTTTGAGGAAAATTTTCACCCAAAGTTCCTATTTTGGGTGAAATTTTTGCAAAATTTTATAAAAGAAAATTTAAAGGAGCAAGGGAGAATTTGAATTAAAAAAAATAGATAAAATCCAAAATCCTCCATTCCCTTGGTAGAAATAATGACCGCTCCCTAGAACAAACTTTTTAAATACAACATTTGATGGCCAGTTCCTGATAAAGCATTCTACATCTCGTCTCTGGTATAACGGCTCAATTTCCAAGATCGAATAGCCTTTATGTTTTACTGTGATTTCCGGTTTTACAACCATGGAGGCAGAAAGGTCAATTCCTGTAAATGGTTTTCTATTCAAAAACAGCGAAACACTTGCTGCCGAGTCCATTTTTTTTCAGGCAACACACGATCTCAAGCTTTGGATGCTTTTCTTTCCAAAGCCCTGAAGTGCAGCCCCAAGTTGTTGTTAAAGGAGCTTTCTATAAAACAGGTTTTATTGGTAATTTATTTTGTCACACAAATTTGCTTATGTACAAGTTCCTTCATGGGAGCACTTCAGATACCTCTACAGTAACTGGCGTTGGTCGTACAAAGAACTCCTTCACAAGATCGGAGTAGAACTTAAACCAAACTGCGATTGTGGAGAGTTACAAACCATTAGCCACATATCATAGATGACTGTGAGGTTACAAAGTCCCCAAGAGGAATTCCAGGCCTTATCACACCTTGATGATGAAATATCAGCTGTTAAAGCCGGATTCTCCACTGGATTTTGGACTTGCACGAACTAACAAACGAACCTCCATGTATGCTTGATTGCGCGTGCTTGCAAGCTTTTAACCAGTCAGCCAGCCTGCTCATTGTGAAATGCAGCAAAATTGTAAAATATAGGTGGCTGCTAATATAGGAATGTGTTAACTCAATCCTAGTCTTACTGGAGAACTGACTTGTTTAAAACTTCCATCCAATATAGCCAGTAGTGCCAACAAGTTTAATTGTTTTTTGACCAAAACTGTAAATTCTTTGGTTGATTCAAAAATGAAGCATTTGACATGTGATTCTGTTAGGCTACAACCTGTTATTAGCATCAGAATTCAATTTTAGACCCCAGTACCAGGGAGAAGGTTAAGATTTGAATTTTGAGGTGCGAAAGTTCCATGTGCAGATATGCCAAAATTGTAAACAATCAGCAATTGCGGATCAAATTAAAACCACGCTTCCCGCGCCTCAAGCCCACGCTCAGCTAATATACCAGATATTTAATTTACTCAATTTGCCATCATGCGTACGTATAATTATCAGTATTTTTTACCAAAGAAACCATAACACATGCTGTCAATTAATGTCCGGATGCACACAACCGATGCCTTAACATTGGTTTCCACCTGAAAATTAAAGTACTAAAAGCTGCAACAAGGCACAAATTATCTCAATAATTGGTGCAGCGTTTGGTAGTATCCAACATATCAAAGAAATGATTGTTTTGATTTATGTATTTTAGTCGAAATAATGAAAAAACAAATTTTGGGATACCGTATATATCATTGATAAAAAAAAATTTTATAGTTCTAAGTATATAGTTCTTTTGAACATTTATCACCGAAAATGGACTTTCTTGTCAAAATTCTCTCAATTGGACGCTTTTTATCAAAAAATTCAGCAAAAAGGGACCTTTTGCCCTTTTGTTGGAATTTGTGACCCCCCTCCCCCACAAACTCCCCACCCCCTGACGCGATACAGGACTGGGGTGGGGTGACTAGATCCATCTTGAAGTGATGCGTATGTATATGGTTGTTAAGGGAACCCATCTTCAGAGTCACCAAAGATTTATTTGGAAAAATGTCAACCAACGACCCCAAGTGGGGGAGGGGGGCACTACAATATCAAGGTGGATGCTTATCTGAGGCTATTAGACCCCCATTTCAGCATCCTTGTCCCCCAAAGACCCCATATTTTTTTAAATTTACCACTGTCACCCAAAAGATGCCTATTTGAGGAAAAATTTTCAAATTGTAAAAAAAAAAATTTTGGGTGAAATTTTTGCAAAATTTTATAAAAAAGAAATTTTAAAGGAAGAAAGGAGATGTGAATTTAAAAAAAAAAAAAATCCTCCATTCCCTTGGTGTAAATGATGACGCTCCTTAAGGCCCACTTTTTAATACAACATTGAATGCACATGCTGTTTAAAGAATTCTAAGAATGTTGTCTTGTCTCTGGTATTGGTCAATTTCCTAGCCTTATGTTAAATGTGATTCCGGTTAACAACATGAAGCAGAAAGGTCCAATTTCCTGGAAATGGTGTTCTAGTCAAAAGTACAGCCGAAACACTTGCTGTCGTTGTCATTTTTTTAGGCAAATCACGAGCTCAAGCTTTGGATTCTTTCCAAAAGCAATGAAGTGCAGCCAGGTTTGTTTTTAAGGGAACTTTCTATAAAAGACAGGGTTTTATGGTTTTATTGGTAATTTATTTTCACAAATATTTGCTTAGGCATAAAAAAAAAAAATGGTTTGAGTGGCGTAAACTACCGACCGACCCCTATTTTTACCGCGGACCCTAAATATTTTTATTGTTTTAGGGTCATGAAAACGCTTGAAATACAAAAACAGGAATTTAATGAGGTCATACTTCGGTACTCTAAAGGATTGCGGGACATTCAAAATGACAAATAAAAAGATGGTGTTACAGAAAAAGTGAAGATGTGCCATTTGTTTTTTGTATGTGTGTCATATATTTTGTGTTCTGGTATGTGAAACAAAAAAAAAAAAAAATTCCGAAACTACCGCTATTTTTTTGTCTATGTTACGACAATCACAAACATTGTTTTTTA
This sequence comes from Ophioderma brevispina, assembly GCA_023653785.1. NCBI lineage: Eukaryota > Metazoa > Echinodermata > Ophiuroidea > Amphilepidida > Ophiodermatidae > Ophioderma > Ophioderma brevispina. The sequence continues at coordinate 28,144 of JAMKCH010010432.1, read as the reverse complement.
GGCCTTATGTACAAAGTCATTCATGGGAGCACTTTCAGAGTACCTCGAGCAGTAAATCTGAAGTACCTCCATGTAGTTATTGCTTGTTGCTTGCAAAAAACAGCTTTTAACAGGTCAGCCAGCCTGATCATTGTGAAATGCAGCAAAATTGTAACTATAGGTGGCTGTTACATATAGGAATGTGTTAACTATTCATGGTCTTCCAGGAGAGACTACTTGTTAAAATTTCAAGCCCATATTAGCAGTAGTGCCAACAAGTTTAAATTACCAACACTGTACATTCTTTGGTGATTCAAACTGAAAAGGTTGACCTGTGATGCTGTTATGTACAAAAACTGTTCGAGCAATCAGCATTCATTTAGGACCCCAGTACAGTGGCGAAGTTAAAGTGCAACGAGACGATTTCCAAATAACAGGTGTTCCCAAAAAATGTGGACAATTCTGATTTTGGCATGGTTGTAAAGCTTCATATAAATATTTACATCGTAAGGATTAAGCTGAAGAACTGTTTCTTTGGTACTATGTGGCTGTGCATACAAAAAATTGTTGAGATTTCTAATTTCGTATAGGAGCGCATACAAAATTAGCCTATGTTTTCGAGATTGAAATATAACACATACAAATCACCATTTGTTTTCATTTTTAAGTTGATTCTGTGACCAAATAAAAGGTAGGCGAATCCATTGAACATCTGATCTATATGAAGATACACAAAATATCTCCTGAAAAAGAAAATAATGGATTTGACTTGAATCTCTCGTTGCACCTTAAGATTGGCATTTTGAGGTGCGAAATTTCTATGTGCAGATATCACAGCCTGTGTATGTGCTTGTGTTTATTGCAAAAAAATCATTCCCAAAATTTTAAACAATCAGCATTGCGGATTCAAAATTAAGCCACGCTTCCCGCGCTGCAATGCCCACGCTCAGCTAATATACTCAGCATATTAATTACTCAATTTGCCATCCTGCTACAGTATACTTTCAGTATTTTTTTTACAAAGATAAACCTATAACACATGCTGTCAATGATTGTCCGGACATGCCAAACCGGCCTTAACTAGTAGGGTTTCCACTAAAATTAACGGCTATAAGCTGCCACAATGGGCAAATTAATTAATAAGTTGGTGCAGGTTTGGGTTAGTATCAAAAATATAAAAGAAATGAGTTGTTTTGATTTATGTATTTTAGTGGAGAATAATGAAAAAACACTTTTGGTATAACGTATATACTCAGTGTAAAAAGTAAAAGTTTTAGTTCTATATGAACTTGTGATATATTTTTCTCAGAAATTAGACCATGTAGGAAGTGAAAGATATGTTTAATTCAATAACAATAAATCAGATGTTCACCTTTATCGCATCACGGCTGGGATATGTTAAAACATACCATTAGCAAATATAGGTGAATGAACAATGGTGAGAGGGGAAAATGGGGCACAAAATACAATACCCAAATGTATGGCACATGAAACATGGTGAGAGGAAATGGACACAAAATACCAGACCAAATGTGAGGTCACATGAACCATGGTGAGAGAAAAATGGGCACAAAAATACAAGTACCCAAAATGTAGGTCACATGAACAATGGTGAGAGAAAATGGGCACAAAATACCAAGACCAAGTAGTCACATGAACCATGTGAGAGAAATGGGCACAAAAGTACCAAGTACCAAATGTAGGTCAAATGACGCGGTGAGAGAAATGGGAACAAAATACCAAGTACCAAATGTAGGTCAAAATGAACCATGGTTAGAGGAAATGGGGACACAAAATACCAAGTACAAATGTAGGTCACAATGCACCATGGTTAGAGAAAATGGGCACAAAATACAAGTACCAAATGTAGGTCACAGTGGACCATGGTTATAGAGAAATGGACACAAACTACCACAACCAAATGTAGGGCACATGAACATGGGCGAGAAGGAAAATGGACACAAAATACCAATACCAAAGGAGGTCACCACTGACCCAGGGTTAGAGGAAATGGGCACAAAATACCACATGCCAAATGTAGGTCACATGAAGAATGGTGGTGAGAGGAATGGCACAATAACAAGTACCAAATGTAGGTCACATGAACCATGGTTAGAGAAAATTGGGCCACAAATACCAAGTACCAAATGTAGGTCACATAAACCATGGTTAGAGGAAACTGGGCACAAAATACCTAGTACCAAATGTAGGTCACATGAACCAAGGTGTGAGAGAAAAAATTGGGCACAAAATACCAAGTACCAAATGTAGGTCACATAAACCATGGGTCTTAGAGAAAAGGGCACAAAAAACCAAGTACCAAATAGGTCATCAGGACATGGTAGAGGAAATGGGCACAAAATACCAAGCTACCCAAATGTAGGTCACAAAAACCGGTTAGAGAAAATGGGCAACAAAACCAAGACCAAATGTATGTCACATGAAACCATGGTTTAGAGAAATTGGGCACAAAACCAAAATACCAAGTACAATGTATGCAAGCACCATGGTTAGAGGAAAATGGGCACAAAATACCAACATGGCCAAATGTAGGGTCACATGAAGCATGGTGAGAGGAAATGGGCAAAATACCAAGTAACAAATGTAGGTCACAGAAACCATGGTTAGAGAAAATGGGCACAAAATACCAAGTACCGACAAATGCTAGGGCACAGAATAAACCTGGTTAGAGAAACTGGGCACACATAACCAAGTAGTACCCAAATGTAGGTCACATGAACCATGGTGAGAGAAAATGGGCACAAAATGACAAAGTACCAAATGTAGGTCACATAAACCATGGGAGAGAAAATGGGCACAAAATACCAAGTACCAAATGAGGTCACATGAACCATGGTGAGAGAGGAAAATGGGCACCAAAATACCAAGTACCAAATGTAGGTCACATAAACCATGGTTAGAGAAAATGGGCACAAAATACCAAGTACCAACGGTAGGTCACATGAAACCATGTGGAGAAATGGACACAAAAATACCAGTACCAAAGGAGTCACATTGAACCATGGTGAGAGGGAAAATGGACACAAAATACAAGTACAAATGTACGGTCACATGAACCATGGTTAGAGGAGGAAGGAAATAGCAAAATAACAAGTACCAAATGTAGGTCACATAAACCATGGTTAGAGGAAATGGGCACACAAAATACCAGTACCAAATGTAGGTCACAGGAACAATGGTTAGAGAAAATGGGCACAACATACCAAGTACCAAATGTATGTCACATGAACCATGTTAGAGAAAATGGCACAAAATACCAAGTACCAAATATGTATGTCACTGAACCATGGTGAATTAGAGAACATGGGCCCAAAATAACAAGTACCAAATGTAGGTCACATGAACCATGGTGAGGAGGAGAAAAATGGCCACCAAGAATACTAAGTACAATGTGGTCACATGAACCATGGTTAGAGAAAATGGGAACAAATAACAAGTACCAAATGTATGTCACATGAACATGGTTAGAGAAAATGGCACAAAATACCAAGTACCAAATGTAGGTCAAATGAACCATGGGGTTAGGAGGAAAATGGGCACAAATACCACGTACAAATTATTGTCACATGAACATGGTGAGAGAAAGAAAATGGGCACAAAATACCAAGTTACCAAATGTTATGTCCACATGAAACCAGGTGAGAGAAAATGGGCACAAAATACCAGTACCCAAAAAATGTAGGTCATAATGAACCATGGGTTAGAGGAACGGGCACAAAAATACCAAGTAGCCAAATGATAGGGTCAAATGAACCATGGTTAGAGGAAAAATGGGCACAACATACCACAGTAAAATGTAGGTCACTGAACATGGTTAGAGAAAAGGGCCACAAAATACCAAGTACAAATGTAGGTCACATGAACCCTGGGTTAGAGGAAATGGGCACAAAATACCAAGTACCAAAGTAGGTCACATGAACCATGGTCCGAGAGAAAATGGACACAAAATACCAAGTACCAAATGTAGGTCACATGAACCAAGGTTAGAGGAAATGGGCACAAATACCAAGTAACCAAGTATGGTCCACATGAAACCATGGTACTATACAACACTAGATCTTTTGCAGTTCTCCGCTTTTGTGATCGATATATTCATAGAATAATATAAGGGTGTGGGCTGCTCAGCCTATCTTACAACTTGTGACCGCATGTGACCTTTGGACCTTGGCATGTATAACCGGGGGGACTGTGAAGCCATGCAAGAAAACAAGATGAGCGAAGGCCCGCGGTGCACCAATGACTCAAGTTTGGTTTTTTTTTTTTTTTTTTTTTTTTTAAACTTAAACATTTTAGTGACATACATGCATCCATACAGGACAAAAGCACTCTGAGAATGCTAAGTGGTCCTGCCAGCTAAGTGGCGGGCCGCCACAACAATACTAAGTACTACATGGTGAGAGTAAATAAGGCACAAAATAGGGTGCACTATTTCCCGACTGGTAGGGGTCGATTACCCAACCCGAAGGGAATGATAAATGTTGGTGTAAGTTGTTATATTGTATGGGATGTGGAAGAAGATGACCAAAGGTGAACAAACATAAAGTAGGAAAGTTCCATATGTACCCCTCCTTTCTACATTCAACCCTCACAGGGCCGATTTGGAGTTGTACATGAAACAAAATTCTTTTTTATTAATGGCTAACACAAAAAAACCCTCAAGGCCAAATGTAAAAATAATTGTTACATGTACGACTCAAAGGGCATTCGGGCGTTTGACTAACAGAGGACGTAACTCAACACGGAAGAAATATTTACTCAAAATGAAACATCTCTAAAGCTGATATTATGGTACTTAAGCACACAGATAATAAACTTTAGTAAACAAAGAACAATTTTAAGTATGAACAGCCAGAATTTAAAGAAATTTTATAATCTTTCTTTCAGTGTGAGTTACGTCCTTCTGATGTCAACACCTCCATATAGAACTCTTGAAATAAGGAATATATAAATATACTGGCCAATGAAGACCACAAAGAGGAGAAATCAGACAATGTGAAAAGATTTTCAAAGGATAAGTGAAAATAATCAAAAACGGGTGTGTTGGAAGTGTATTGGTCATGTACTACGCATAGAAAGGAATGACCTAGAAACTACTGCTACCAAGAGGTCACCGTAACATGAGCACCAGAGGGCAAAGAAATGTGAGAAAAGAACAAGGGAGAATTGGAGAAAGAACTGTGGAAAAAGAAAGATCAACAGGATATACAACATAGGCAGAATAGCAGCTCAGACAGAGAAAACATGAAAGAGGAGTAGATAGATACTGCTCTTCTCCATTAATGGAGTGGCCGAACTTGGAAATGCTCCGGTTTCGAGGTACCCCTCCCCTCCGTTACAACAAAACACACCACCTTTATTTGAAGGATAATATTAAGATTAAGAAAGTGATGGTTGTTGTTAAAATATTGGTGTCAGGGATGATTTCTAAAGCCGAAAAATGCATGTATGGGCTCTGCAAATAAGCGAAATTATTTGCTAATTTTTTTAAAGTAAAAAGATAAACAAATCTGTATTTTTATGGTATCGCATTTATTTTGTTATTTGATATAGGTTATTATATTATTTGCATAAAGGTTCAGATAACTAGTCGTGGTGACATGTGGTAAAAGGGTGTATTTGTAGGAAAAAAAGTGCTTTTGGCTAAATTCTACACCCTTTATATATTTATAAACCAGAAATCTATAATTAGAATGTCAGAGATTGATGTTTGATCATGATTTAAAATATGTTTTGCTAAGAAATTAAATACATTCTTGATTTTCTTAAGTTTTTAGGCCTCAAAAACATGGAATTATGACCCCCAAAACACCCCTGCCACCAAAGATTTTGGATTCAAACCAGGCATTTTTTTAAAATTATTTATTACTATCTTTTGAATAGAGTGGTTGCGTGTGTTGTTTTACCGAGGGGGAGGGGTTGTCAACAGTTTGCAGTTAAACCGCCCACTATTAGGAGACCCGGAATACAAGGAAAAAAAAGTTAGAAAAGGGTAGGGGGTCAAAGTTTTGCGGACTAAGACAGCCACTATTGGAGGGGATGTTCCGTAACTGACCATCTGACACACTTATGATCAGAAACAACGGGCAAAAAAGTTTATTCTGTGAAGGGTTCCAAAATTTTGTCAGAAAAGTGTTGTCAGATGGGTCAGGGTTACGGAAACTCCTCTATTGAGTATAGTTAAGGTGCTTGTTACGATTTTATGTGTATTGTGATTCTCTACTTGATTATGAGAGCATGGCATTCACATACACCCCACAAGACCGTGGGAAAAAAAAACTTTGCGGTTTTAATGTTCTAGGCCCAATAAATGATTTGCAAAGCCCATATCAAACTGTGCAATATTGCTGTGTTGTTAACACTAAATGGCAGGTTTTTTTGTTATATCTTGGAATGGAAGGGATTTTGACGGCTCAAAATTTCAGAACAAACAATGAGAAAAATACGCCCTTCATTGATATCAAAATCGTTACGACTTCCGGTAAATCAGGGGGGCCCAAAGGACAATCGGGAAAACGCACCTAAACCTATAATGCCTCCATCTGTTTCTAGCATAGGTCCCAAGAGGGAGAAAGAAAATAGGCGGAAAAGCGGCAGGTAAGGGGCAGGAGAAAAGTAGGAGTTGGGTCGGGGCTCCTCAAACCAGGGTCCAATTGGGCTCCACACCCACGCTAGTGCATGCTAGGAAGTTCCACCCTATCGGAATGCACACCGAGGCTGCTGGGAGGGATGTTCTTGTTGTGTAGATAACTTACAAAAACATGCTGCTTTTGGTACTGAAATGCATTGGTTTCAATAATATGGAGCTGTTTGCAAAGGCACTAGGAAGGAGGAGCGGGGGCGTGGTCCGGTCGCTAATACCCTCGTCCCAGGGACCCAGATTTTACCGGAAGCGGTCAAAATTTGGTATCAAAGCAAGTACAATTTTTTCTTGTACCCTGTGGAATCTTATGTCTAAGGATGTTGGTTGTGATGGTATGAGCAAAAATATGCCCCCATTTTGGTCAAACCCCAATATTAATTTTACACAGCACTCTATGGGGATTGCAAAATCCGTTTTTAGGTTTCGCTTCTGAACAGGTGAAATCCCAGCATGAAACTTTACGGTAGGGATTTTGGGGGGTGGTATGAAGCGCCATTCTATCACAGATTGAAAATCCATACGTACTTAAATTGGGTCATTCACCTGAAAGGTTGCGTTTTCCGATAATCTTTGGACCCCTGATTAACAGTAACTGAGTAGTAACAATTTGGATATCAGATTAAAGGGCTGTCTGTAGTCGTCTCATTGTCGTCATGCCACCGTAAAGTCAGCTTCCAAATCTATTTCTTTCCCAAGGTACTGACAAAAAAAACTGCCGTTGTAATGGTTAACCATAATATTCGGCACAGTAGTGAAGAGGGCAATGCAGACTATGCTTATCCATCCAGCATAAAAAACCGCCAAGTTTGTGTCTCCAAGGATAATGGTTGGTCAGCGTATACAAGTGTTAGGCTCCCAATCAAGTAGAGAACACGATACACAAAAATTGAACAGTACCTTAAGTTACAGGATATAACCTTGGAACACCAATCTTTGACATCAAACCCTTCAAAAGTTAATTGTAACACACTATTTTCCCTATCTTACATATGGGTAACTATCAGAATAAAAAAGGTCTCCCGTTTCAAGATACGTTGTACTTCTGAGTTGTGGCCGGGGGCACTAGAGTACAAAAAAATGTCCAATGATTCAGCTGAATAAACTGATTGTATTTAATGGCTCTTGCCTAAGAATGTATTATTTATGTTATTAAATAATTATTAATGCTGTGTGCTCAAAAAATAAGTATTTTTTTAGTGATTATAATTAAAATACAGCATTTTCTAAATGCATTTGCCCAGGGAGTGATTTTTCCTCGATGTCTCCGTTTTGACCCCGGTACAAAAGTTTATAGCAGATCCCTTTTCTGTCGTTTCCTCTTTTGGAAATACTGCATTCTCTTGGCATTGTCTGCCATCACAGTTTGCGAAGTCAAAGGTCACATGGGGTCATCAGAGGTCACTATGTGCAAGCCGAAATGATCTTGGGGCATGTGGTTCTTCTGAGAATGGGGGTAAATTTCATTACCTTGCCAACACTTGAGAACCAGCATTATCAGAATGCATGTGTCATTTTCAACTGAACACCCCATTCAAAAGCCCCTATGGGGGTTCTTTTGGTCTAATTATTAAGGCCTCTAATGGAGTACACAGGGGAAAAGACCCCATGAAGGTAAGGGCAACGAGGGGAGATTCAAATAACAGGTGTCCCGAAAAACGTGAAATTTTGATTTTGGCACTGGTGTAAAGCATATCAAAAACATCCACCATCTGTAAGGACGAGTGAGGAAACTGTTTCTTTGGTACAAACAATTGTGAAATTCTAAGTTGTATAGGAGCAAATATTGAAATTCAGCCTATGTTTTCTTATTGAGAATATAAACATATAAAAATCACTTTGTTTTCATTCTAATGTATTCTGTAACAAATAAAAGGTTTAGGGGGTCTTCTATTGTGCGTTCTAATCTGTATGAAAATCACTACTATCACAGAAAAATGGATGCCTTGAAACTCTCGTTGCCCCTGTAAGGGTGTATGTTTTGACGCCCAACAAAGGCTTCAGGGTGCCCAGGTATATTCAGAACTTGATGGGCAAATATTCAAGTTCCCTGACAAAGTTTGTAACCCCTTGTTGAAATGTCAGAAATAGAAATGCTATTTTTTGCAAATTTAAAAAAAAAAAGGGATGACTCCTATAAACGGAGGAAAGGTTGGCAGGTATGAAATTAAAGGCTCCTAAAAGAATACGAGACCATTAAATGCAGATCACACACACATGGACACCACACAGACCACCCCGTAATCGACAAGCAGATGACACAATAATAGCACTAGACAAACAGTGGCGTAAATTTCTTTTTGGCATGGGAAGGTGGGGTTGATGAACAATTATGAAATGGTGTATGGTTGAAAAGACCAGTTACTAGCATATGGGCGGAGCCTTTAGAACATAAAATCGATAAATGTAATTGTTAGTAGGAAAAAATGTGCGCGAATGCGCGTTGCGGAAAAATTACATTTGAAACTATTGATGGTAAAATATTGAGGGGATTTTGTTGTCAAAAACAAGAATAAAGGGTTAACCACTAAAAAACGGCGGGTTTTTGTTTATTTACGGGGTGAGTCAAAAAAACAAACTTGACCCGATTGTGTCGCCATTTGAATTTTGTAAATTATTTATTTTTTGCTTTTTTTAAGTTTTTTATTTTTTTCATTATATTTAATTTGCTGTAAAGATAAATTCCATCGGATAAGTCCAAGGCCGAGAGCTACCTTCGTTGGAATCAAGTAGTCGCTTTTACCCTATTCACGGATTCCATTTGAATGCCACGGTGGGTAAGAGACACTATCAGGATTTGAAAAATTATTTGAAATTGAAGGAATAGCTTCAAAATGATAGGATAAGTTGTAGAATTCTGAGAAGTTACCTTCCAATTGAAGAATGACCAGAAAAGGAAGAAAACAGGCAGTGTTCCAAGATACGCTTCCACATTCAATTACGTGTTGTAGTAAGTGTCCGAGACGGACAGTAATGACTCTAACATTTCCGATTCTGTTCCTTATTAGGTGCTTCTGGTCTTATCATTTGCAGGGTAGGTAGGATACCTGTACTTGTAACATACATTGCAAAAATATGATTTGATGATTTTTCGATTTTCTGATTAAAGCAAAGCACTGATAGTGTCTTTAACCAAAGCAAATGACTCCCCAAAATGATGACAAGGGTAGGTCTATGTTTATGTAAAATAAAGTGGTATCTTCAGGTTTAAAAGCCAGTGAGAAGGATAAGTTTTATAAGAAACACTTTTTTCAAGATGTGGCCATTATTTTGGTCTGCAAAAAATATAGACATATACTTTAAACCTCAACAGGTTGTCACCGATGTATGTTCCTCTATATGGTAATGATTCATTCAACTCTTCAGAAACTGATACATGTATCAGTTAATTTATTTTCAATTATTTTATGAGTAAGGAGGCGTTTGAAATGTTAGAGGGCATTAGTGGTAAATTGTGACTGCTTTTGTGGGGTTACATAGCGCCAATTTATTATTGCAGTCAATCATAGTCCGATTTTTCCTATAGGAGCACTTGATTTGCTTCTCAGAACGCCACTATTTTAAGGTGAATATGTGGACCAGAGCGCCCCCAAACAGACTAACTGATTCAAAAGACTGTTAAGCTCGGTCTATACTCCACCGTATGTGAATGATCTTTGCGTCAAAAATTAAAGATAATGAACTAAGCTTTCCTATGATACCAAATATGTTAGATATATCTTACCTCAAAATTAAAAATGGCGGATACAATCAGGGTCAAGTTTTTTTTTACTCACCCTGTATCTTGGGAATGAAATCGATTCGAGGGCTCAAATTTCAGGACGACAATGAGAAAAATATGGCCTTTCATCTGATATAAAAATCGATACTACTTCCGAGTAAATCAGGGGGGGTCCCAAAGACGATCGGAACACGCCCCTTTAAAAAACATGAGCGGCACAATTTTATGAATGAAATACCTACAGGAAAATATGTTGTGGTTTACATTTGCCGTACTGCCGGAGAACGCTTGGAATTGGGTTGCCCCAAGCTTTGGGGGTTTGTATTTCAGGATATTGGTTTAAAATTCATTTTGGGGTAGTTTAATTTGTATTTTAATTTTTGTTTTCTTCTAAATCCAAAATTAAAAAATTAAAAAAAAAAAGAAGGCGACCCATGATTTCCGATATTTTGGGTCGGTCGGAAAAGGGCAAACAAACCTTTTTTTTAGGCCTTAATATCATGCTAATATTGGAATATGCCATACTGATCTGAGTATAGTCCCATGCTTGATTAATAATCCAACCACACAGTTTTGAGAGGATCTGAAGCTTAATGAATAGCAGAAAATCCTATTAAAATCCCACCATAATTCTTGCAAGAAGATAGATTGCATGGAATTTTTGTTGTAATCATTACTGGTTTCAGGTGCGGATCTAGGGAGGGGCAGAGGGGGCGCGCGCCTCCCGGTAATTCTGCAAAACCTTGCAAAATCAGCCCATTTTGAACAAGTTTAGCCTTTCAGGCCCCCGGTAATTTTGACGTTTTTCAAATCCTGGATCCGCCCCTGGTTTTGGTAGTATCTTCTAGTGACTTTTTTACCAAATTAGTTTCATGCTTCAGTTCACTTACAGGTCTTTGTTGATCACACTCCTCATTTGACACATGAAAATATGTACAATAAGTTAAACTCACTCCATCATATAATGTTGGGGGGGTGTCACCACTTCTCCCGCATTGTATACCGATACCCACTTACACTCATGGGTGGAGAGAGGCAACCGAGATAAAGTGCCTTGCCCAAGAGCACAACACATTGGTGAAAGCAGGGCTCGAACCCACAACCTTACGAGTATGAGGCGAGCGCTGCACTACATGTGTCAACACATCCTCGAGTCAGTAATCACAAAACAATCAGTGTAATTGTATCGTACCTCAACACAAATGACCATACGGGGATGTGCCACAGACATCGGCCCCATTTTAAGCCTTTTGGGCCCAAAATTTGCATCTCTGGTATAGCTATGGGTCCCTTTTTTGGCAAAAAATGGTATAGCTATGGGTCCTACTTCCAGAGTCTCGGAGACACGTCCCTAGCCAAACCAAACTTGAGACCCCCCCCAGATGGCAGGCATAGCAGCTTCCTTAAATGCGGCTACAGTTGGACCTAAAACAGCAATGGCTGGAAGATGATTCCACACACGGATTGAGCGAGGATAAAATGAAAACTTGTACGAATCAATGGTCGCAAAGGGAACATTGTATTTGAGCTGGTGGTCATAGCATGAGAACTTGCAGGCTGGACACAAGGTGGAAAGGACATATTTACCAGGTTGTATCTTGAAGAACATAGTAGATTGAGCTAGGAGTTGGCGTGCATGAAGGGGTTCCCATCCAATCTTACCGATGAGGAGTCACATGGGTAGTTGATCTAAATGTATTTTTCAATTACTGCCTCAAAGACGGCAAAGCGACTATCTTCGGAATAAATCAGACAATGGCCATCCAGCATATTTTTCAAAGGCTGTTTAGGATTGACTTCAATGGAAAATTTACATCACAAGGTTACTTTGAAAAAATGATTTTGAATGGACTATTAAAATTACGCAAGTCTCAAAATTTGTTGAAGATCTAATTATTAATTAAAAATCTACTGGATATTCAAACTAATTCCCCCCCCCCATACTGACCCGACTATAGTCCCATGCTCGATTATAATCCCACCCCCAGTTTTAATTGAAAGAATCTGAAGAATACTAGAAAATCCTATTTTAATCACACTATGAGTTTTTTGCTGGAAGGCAATAGATTACATGCACTTTTTGTTACATTCATTCCTGTTTTGGTAGTATCTTATGATTTTCTTTGCAAAATTAGGTTCATACTTCAGTTCTTTTACAGATCATTGTTGCTCACATACCTCATTTATACTTGAATATATCTAGAATAAGTTAGCTCTGAAAGGCTGAATTGTTGATGATTGTGTGTTTAATGTTAGGGTGGCGGTCCCATTATAATCCCACTTCCTAAATTCAAGCTAATTTCAGGTTAAAAACAGGTGGACTATACTAGGGTCAGTACAGTAATACTAGTAAATTCTCTCAGCCATACTACAGCAGTCTGTATTCAGTGGTCACTGTCATCCATTGTCAGCAATACACAGCTGTTTGAAAGTCTTTTATTACTGTATAAGTACACATTTTCGCGAGGTTTTTATTTTCGGGAATTTATCTACGACCGCAACAAAAAAAAACTCACAAAAAATAATGCACTTCTAAGAAATGATCAGAAATGGTAAACACAAAACAAAATAGTGCAACAGCAACCTGACTTCATGGACAGATATTTTTACAACAGCTTGCAATATTACCCACTATATACCTACTACATAAGACTTTCTCATGTTTCCAGTTAACAAACTTGAGAAATTGAAAACAGAAACCCAATCGAAGACCATAAAAAATCTTGCTACGGCTGGCGGGCAGTAGATGCCACAAGAAACAGGGTTGCAGCATGGAAAAGGTAATAGAGTAAGAACTTTAAAAAGATATAATAATGACAACACTATCAGGGAGATGAAATTTGTTTTATTTGGGGTAAATTAGTAAGTTTAATGAACATTTCGTCTCAACAAATTTTGAAAATCGCGAAAATAAAAACTCCATAAATATCAGCCATTGGCAAATTCGCAAAAATAACTGCACACGAATATTGACTTATACAGTATGACAAAACCAGAATCAATGGCAACACAGTTTTGACAACTAATTTGGATTTATTCCACTAACTACATATCCTTTGTAATTTTTATGAAATTTCATTGCGGGTAAATATGATTTTTCGTAAAAATCCAGTTTAACACATCTCTCTATGGAGCATGGACATATAGAAGACGCAAGACTCCTGCAATGAAATTCTCATTTTTGCTGAGGGTATAACTTTTGCATATCCCTACTTATATCAGTTGTCAAAATTCTGTTGCCACTGCTTAAAATTGTTCTAAAAATAAAAGAGACAACTTGCATGGGATCAAATAACTGATTAAAGGCACTATCAGTGATTTGCTAAATTATAAAAAAAATAAAAAATCATAAAAAATCAGATTTTTGCACATTTGTAACAAGTATAGGTATCCCAACTTACCCTACAAGTTATAAGGCCAAAAACAACCCAATAAAGAGAAAATTGGATATTTTAGTCTTTACTGTCCGTACGGACAATTACTACAACACGTAATTGAATGGATCATATCTTTGAACGCTGCTGTTTTCTCTGTCAATTTTCTCGGTTGAAAAAAATAACTTATGTGAATTCTACAGACTTATTCTTCACTTTTAAGCTACTCTTGCAAATTTCAAATATTTTGACTCTTTCGGTCAAATCACTGATAGTGTCTTTAAATCAGAGGAATGCAATCAAAAGTCCATAATTCCGAACATACAATAGCATTATTTTATTTCCAATTCTTCCTCTAATTAAACTCTGCCTGGTGCATCTGTACACCAGACAGCTCTTCTTTTTTTATTTATGCATTATATATCAATATTATCAATTTATGTGCTCTTGCTTTTGAGAAAACAAAGCACGCTCAATTACTTTATTGTAATACCCTCAATCTTAACTGTAGGCTTGCATAATCACTGCAATTTGTTAAAAAACCACAACCCTTTTATATGTGTAAAATACTATAAGTTACTTAAGGGTGCAAACTACAGTTTATCCTGAACTACAACAATGTTTCAAAAATGTCCCATTTTTTCTTCTCTGGACTCTATGGTGCTAAAAAGGTGAATTTGCATACATGCATGGTTCAAAAATATAGAGAATTACTTTTTTGGACACTTGGCTCTTTGGACGCGATGTTATGAGGCCTTGTCAAAATAAAGGCAAAATCTATAGGTTGCCAGCCTCTCGTGTCCGGTAGCCAGAAATACAAAACACGTTTTGGGTTTTCCGGTGCCAATTTTTGAAGTACAGTTCACCAATGGCCTACCTTATTTTGAGCCTGTCAGTGATTAAAGTGCTACAAGATTTTCAAGTTGAAAGTATTTCAACAGAAATAGAAATGGAGATCCAACACATTCTTATGACTCTTAGAGCAGTATGAGCCGATCTCAAATCATCCCTTTCTGCGTCTTAACCACTACATGATCATGTCATCCCATTACATTACCCTAACCTGTTGCTGTACAAAGTAGTTCTAAAAAAGAAAACTCATTTTGACAAGAATTTATTATATACATATTACAAATCACAAGAAAAGGGGGATTTAGTATTCTACAACCACATCCTTCAACATGCAGTTTATTCCGTTGAGGCTGAATTCACAGGGTGGTGGCACAATACTAAATTCTTTCCAAAAAGGTTATGCTTTTCTGAATAACGCTGACAAAAATCCTTGTTTTCCAATGTAAACACCATGCATGAATCCACATTGTACATTTGATAAGCCTTTCCCCATTACTTTGGACTACTTCTAGCCCAGATTCGCTTCAGCGGTTCCATTGTTTTAGCGCAGTCAAGTTGAACCATTACTCAAAACTAGCGAAACATAGCAATTCTGCCCGCAGACTGCCCTAGTTTTCTAGCCAGAGTGTCTCTCCTCGAGGACGTTTTTATATGAAACTGCAACCCGATATCAGCTTGTGTGCCCACACGTTTGCAGACGGGAGGTCAGTAATTGCCAATCTTTATCCCCAAAGTCCCTGGTATGTGAGGCCCATGAATGTGCCTAGCACAGGTCCAGGGAAAGTGTTAAAAGTGCATTTCGAGATCCATGTTTTGTGTTCTACTAGATATTCCCAAGAAAAGGCCATTTCCAAAATTTTACATGATTCTGAAAGAGCATTTTAATGTTATGAGCAAATGTTTGTATGACAGTGCCCCATAGGCCACTGTACATAATTTTATGTTTAATTAACGATAGAAAATATTAAATTAAAAATTTATTCCAGAGTAGATTGAATTTGCAAGGTTAGCCACACACTATACTTAGGGTCAACAGTTCAGAAGATTTTTAAATCTCAACTTTTTTAGGCAAGTCGGGGGAGACAAGGCTGTGGATCACGAAATGCCCCTTTATCCACACTTAATATCACACTTATATGTGTTGTGTTGAATTGCGTTGTCATACTGTACTATACTACGAAATACTGTGAAAGCTAAATTAATTGTAACTGGATTTCTAGTGTACTGCATTGAGCTGCAGCTGAAAGTGATCAACAATGCAAAAATGCATCTAAGATGGCCAAAACAACAAATCGCATATTTTATTCTCATTCTTATTTTAGCTTTTTATCGACATAATTTATTTGTCCAAAATATTGTTACATCATTCTTTTTTTATCCATTTAAATAATTACACCCCTCTTGAAAACAAATGTTTCAATCCAAGGAACTAATGTTATATCGCATGGTGATCGTCACGCTGCGTAAATTGCATTTTGCGTACCAACGCGATATGCGCGACGCAGTATAAACACGTAATTGCTGCACGCACTATCCATCTATTTTTCAGATTTTCGATGCAATGGCAACAATTTTGGATCAATTTTTTCTTTGTCTGTACATTACACATGTTGGTACATTTGCAAGTCCGTGCAGAAGCCCCTCCAAAATCCTTTTTTTTACTACACCACTGCGCAAAATAACATACAAACATTGAATTTAAAGGTGCAACGAGAGATTTCAAGACATCCATTTTTTCTGTGATTTGTAGTGATTTCATATAGATTGAATGCTCAATAGATTCCCAACGATTTGGTTACAGAAATAACTTAAAATGAAAACAAAAGGCGATTTGTATATTGCTTATATTTCAATAGAAAACAGGCTGAATTTTGTATTTGCTCCTATACGAAATTAGAAATTTCATAATTTTTGTACCAAAGAAACAGTTCTCAGCTTAATCCTTACAGAAGGGGGTATTTTTTAAATAAAGCTTTACACCAGTGCCAAAATCGGAATTTTCATTTTTTGGACACCAGTTATTTGAAATTTCTCGTTGCACCTTTAAATGTGGGCAATTAAAAAAAATGCCGTATTTACATGGGGGTAAAATGCGATTTTCATCACATGTAGTCAAACAAGCATAACCTATTCTTGTTTCTTACATCTCTGCTGTCAAAGTACATGTAGTTATCTTTTTTCGATCACCCTGTACAGCCAAAGTGCTGAACAAGACTGAATATAATTGCAACTAGAATTTCGCGGTTCTCGGCTTTCACGCTCGCTATATTCAAAGAATATAAGCTGTGGGCCGCCCCATGACCTTTGACCCTGGCACGTGACCTTTGATCTCATCAACATGAGGGATCGCATGGTGCACCTATGACAAAAGTTTGGTTCCAATTGAACTTCAAGTTTAGATCAATTTTACATTTTTAGCCCATTTTTCAACTTGACCTCACATGACCTTTGACCTTTCAACATGACCTTTGACCTCATCAACATATGAGGGATCCCATAGTGCACCTATGACAGAAGTTTGGTTCCACTTGAACTTAAACTTTTCAATTGAGGTCAATTTAAAAAAAAACTTAACAATTTTTGACACACACATCCACACACACAAACATACACACGCACAACGGATTGCTAAGTGGTCCTGCCAGCTATAGCTGGCGGCCCACAAAAATACCTCTCAAGTTTAAAGCAATATTAGCACATATTTTTGAAGAGCACCCCCAATTTTTCAACAAATTTGAGATTTTTACATGGTTGCATTGGTAACTGGCTTGTAAACTATACCTGTGAATGGTTAAGCTCGAAAATGTCTGTCACAAACGAAGGAATTTTGTAATTAGAATAATTATTATCGGGATCCCCGATAATAATTCAACGGCTGCTGGAAACGGCCCTCCGATATGAAATAGCCAGGATATAGCGCCATGTACGTGTCTACGCCCATCCATTAGTTGTTTTATCGGTTCAGGCAAGTCAAGTCGGAGGTTATTTTCTCGAGGTGGCACTATTTCATCATGGACGGACATAATCGTAGCATTTCCAGCTCTGCCGTTAGGTCCAATCTGGGATCCCAATTCCAATTACAAAAATCGCTTATTTTATGATAAATACGCATTTTTTAGCATTCTCGTTCGCAGGTATAGATTCCTAGACAATTACCAACGTAACTGTGCCAAAATATCAAATTTTGAAAATTGGGGGCGCTCTTCAAAAAATGTGCCAATATTGCTTTAACAATAATACCAGTAGACCAACTTCTACTGAAGCTTCTGCCTATCTTGGGACATTTTTGATACACCGATTTAAGATAAATAAAACACTTCTAATTTTAATAGTATAAAATAAGCATAACAAAATACCCTATTAACCTTTATGGGACAAGGACAATTTTTTCCTATAAAAGATTACTTCTTGGGAAAACACAAAGGAAAGAAAACTACATAAACCCATGAAGCACCATTTACAAAACCGACTTCCCTAACTTCCTTCATGAATTATATAATTCGCCTGATAAAATAATTCAGTCATAATCTCACAGCTCCACGATCTGTGCGCAGGCCCGTACGCGGGTCGCACCCCCAAATTAAAAAAAGTCAAAAAAACAAAAAAACCGAAAATTTCAAAATTTGAAAAATTTTGGAAACAATTTGACAAGAACGTCTACTTTTGTTGATGAAAATGTCCAAATATACCATTTTCTGGGGGTTAGGTCCCATTTTCGAAAAAAAGTTCCACTTTTTCAAAGTCCCTCACCCCAACAATAAACTGTCGTACGTCCCGATCTTGCGTAATGAGATAGTGATCATACTCCTTGAGTATCTTCCATCAGAGTTCAATGGACACCATTTTTATGATGGTGTCGGTTATTTGCTGAATACAGAATATGTAACTCTTAGCCTTCACGAATGAACCTTTGTTCTTATGAAATATACAGGAAATTAAAGTCATAGATGATAACTCTTTCACGATGGATGGGTTATTCCGACCATTGCATGAGAAATTTCCTCACTACTGAAGAATAACTGGTTTCAAACTGGTTAGGTCCATTCATGAAGGACTCTAACCTGGTTTAACCTGGTTTTAGCTCCATTCATTGAAGGACAAACCCTGGTTTTAAACCTGGTTAGGTCCATTCATGAACGGAACTAACCTGGTTTAGGTCCATTCATGAAAGGACTTCACCCTGGTTTATTTTTGTTTAAAACCTGGTTTTAGCGGTCCCATTCATGAAGGGAATAACCTGGTTTAGGTCCATTCATGAACGACTAAACCCTGGTGTTAGGTCCATCATGAAGGACTTACCCTGGTATAGGTCCATCATGAAGGAACTAACCCTGCTGTTAAACCCGGGTCCTTAAGGATACCAACACTTGAATACCACTTGCTAATTAAGCGGTCTTAAAGAAGAGATTTGCCTGAGGGAGTTTCCATACCGCGGTTTGCTTCGCACAGAGAAACATCGAGTTCAATCAATCAGGACATCCCTTATTTCATGTACACATCCCCTAGTGAGAAACGGGTCTTTTCTTGACTCTTATTCAGACATATTTCGAACGGCCAATAGGAATATTTGGACGGAGTTTATTTGTACAGCTGTCCATTGTCCCCAGTATTACTTCTTTTGCCCAGTATGAATTCAGCAAAATCTCTTACAGTATGTTTAGCTTCTCCTAATCCAATCACTTCTCATACTCTTTGGTATTGACACCTTGAAATCCTTAGCTAAGCAAAACATTCTTGAAAATATGTCACTCATAAAAATAATTCTACTTAAGGTGCAACGAGAGATTTTGAGCCACCCAAATAATGTGTCTAAATAATAATGCATTATAGATTAGACACTCAATTTAATTTCTTACCTTTATTATGCTTACAGAAATGTCATAAAAGAGAGAAACAAAAGGTGGTTTTATTTGCTCTATTTCAATGTAAAAACTAGGCTGAATTTCGTATTTGCTTCCTATACGAAAATAGAAAATTTCACCAATTTTTGTACCAAAGAATCATTTCTCAGCTTAATACTTTTCAGTGGGGATATCTTGATGAGAAAGCTTTACATTTAGCGACAAAAATCAGTTCTTTAGATTTTTTTTTAGGGACACATGATTTGTGAAAATCTCTCGTTGCACCTTTTAAGTACATTGTGAAATTTTAGCGGGAAAATCGATATTGAAAGAGACATGAGACTTCTACCAGCGGGATTTGAATATTTGGGAATGCTTTCCAAGGTATTAGATACACCTGAAGTGAATAAGCCGAATACGTCGTCTTTATGGAATTAAATGATGATTTGTACTTCTGTCAAAGCACGGCGTTCTATGGGGACAATTACGATAGTCAGGCAAGTTCAAAACAAGGTTTGCGGTTTTCTTTGTACTGTTTGTCCATTAACCTTCCAAAGTTTTTGGAGTTGGTATACAATACGATCAGTGCAATTAGAGAGAAATTGTATCCTCAAAAAAATCGCCCCCTGTCCTGTTCACTTTAATTGTTTCTCTTCATTTGACAATCGAGTAGAGAAGCATATCAGTAGCTTCCCACAATAAATTGCTTAAAAGGCGGTTAGTACAGGGTACTGGGTGAATACATGAGAATAAAAAACATAGCTAAAAAAAAAGGATTGCATTTTAAGATGTTTTTTCCATCTCTAACAATTCACAAGACTACCTGTACAAAAATCTCCATTGAAAGCAATGCATTGTGGGATAACTTCTGATATCTTCACTCAATAAGAGGTATATCCAGATTATTTCCATACATTCCCTTTAGGATGACACAAATTCGATGTGCGAGTGCAAGAAGGCGTAAGGCAATATTGCGGCCATGCGGAACGTCTGGTGTGATGTCATGTATATAGGATTATGGGTGTGTTATTTTCGGGCAAATAATGCTCCAGGGTACCCGAAATATTTTTTTCGGGCGAGTTTCCGGGTACGCCCGAATATTGGCGACCTAAAAAATGATCCTGAGCATGTGCAAGAAGGGGAAAGCATAAACAAAAACATGAAACCGTATCAGTAGACCAAGGCTACGGCATGCCATATCATAAAACTATACAGCGGCTGTCGGCTGAGTTACCCGTTTAATGGTGTTTAAAATACCATAAAACTGATCCTAAAAGTGCCATTCCAACATGATTTCCAATGTAGATATTGTTGCTAGTATAAACTTCCACAAAAATAGATTATGTTGGCCCAAAGATGGAAAATGACCCTTTTCAAAGAGAACCACGCTGCACGAGTTCCGGGAAGAGTTTCCTGTGTCACAGGCGCATCCTATTAAATGATTAATTGATTCCCCGTTGTCAGTGGGAGAAACCGGGGGAGTACGCACTCCAGGTTTGTTACTCATGGTGACTAAAGTATGGCAAAATAAATACTTACAGGACATTGTTTTTTTTTTTTTATTATTCAAAAGTAAATTCATAAAGAGAGAAAAAGGTGTGGTTTTTATTTGCTTCTATTTCAATGTAAAACAAGGCTGATTCGTATTTGCTCCCTATACGAAAATGAAATTTCACAATTTTTTCCAAATAATCATTTCTCAGCTTAATCCTTTCAGATGGGATTCTTTGTATGGAAGCGTAATTAGGACAAAATCAGTTCTTTAGATTTTTTTAGGGAACCTGATTTGTGAAATCTCTCTTGCCCCTTTAAGTACATTGTAAATTTTAGAGGAAAATGATATTTAAAGAGCATGATATTTCTAACCGGGTATTTTTGATATTTGGAATGCTTTCCAATGTATTAGATCACACCGGAAGTGAATAAGCCAATACGTCGTCTTTATGTAATAAAATGATGATTTAGTACTTTCTGTCAAAGCCCGCGTTCTATGGGGACAATTACGATAGTCAGGCAGTTCAAAACAGGTTTGGCGGTTTTCTTTTTGGTACTTGTTTTGTCCAATTAAACCTCTAAACTTTTTGTATTGGTTACCATCGATCCAATGCAATTAGAGAGAAATTCGTACCTCAAAAAATCGCCTGTTCTTTAATGTTTCTCATTCATACAATAAGTAAGAGAATATAGCGTAGCTTCCCACAATCCATTGCTTCAAATGGCGGTTATGTACAGTACTGATTGAATCATTAGAGATAAAACATAGCTAAAATAACAGACTTGCATTTTAAGAATGTATTCAGATCTCTAACAATTCAAGTACTACCTGACAAAATCTCCATTGAAAGCATCATTGTGGATACTGCTGATATCTGTCTGCATAGAGTTATCCCAGATATATTCATCGTCCCTTTAGGATGACACATTCGATGTGCAGTGCAAGAAGGCCGGTAAGTGGCAATATGCTGCCATGTCCGGCACTTCGGTGTGGCTGTCATTTATATAGGATTAAGGGTGTTATTTTTGGGAAAATAAGCTCCCGGGTACCCGAATTATTTTTTCGAGCGAGTTCCCGGGTACCCGATATTGGCGACCTAAAAATGATCCCGAGCATGTGCAAGAAGAAAAATAAACAAAACATGAAACCTTATCATAGACCAAGGCTACGGCATGCCATATCATTAAACTATACAGCGGCTGCCAGCTGAATTACCCGTTTTAATGGTGTTAAAATACCATAAAACTGATCCTAAAAGTGCAATTCAACATGATTTCAAATTAGATATTGTTTGCTAGTATAAACTTCCACAAAATAAGATTTCTTTTTGGCCAAAGTATGGAAATGAGCCCTTTTTCACAGTCGACCACGCGACGAGTTCCGGGACGATTTCCTGTGTCACAGGCCATCCATAGAATGATTAATTTTATTCCCCGTTGTTCAGTGTAGAACCGGTAGTACGCCCCCAGGTGTTTACTCATGTGATAAAAGTATGGCAAAAATAAGACTTACAGACATTGTTTTTTTTTTTTATTATTCAAAAGTAATTCTTAAAAGAAATCAAGAACACATTCATGGAGCACTTCGCTGTATTTTAACTGGGATGTATCGTTATTTAATTTTAAAGACATCGAGAACCACAAAGCCGCCCGGGCAAAGCCGCTCCTCCCTAATTACGATAATGCTGAAATCTTAGCATCCCGAGCCACGAACCCTGTGGCTTGGTGCCCAGGGCATGTGAACTTTCAAAGACCCTTCTGCCATTATCACACACAGCCCGCCGCTAGCTATAGACGGCGTTTAAAAACAGAGAGAAATCCATTTCATCAATAATCAACGATCCCGAAGAAAAGCTATTTGGTGCCAATTTTTTGTGTTCTTATTTTTAATAATTTTTTACAGGTTTATTATTATTGGGCCAAAACTTAAAAGTACATATTAATCGAAAATATTGCATGCAAACATTCAGGCTTTTCAGTTCCTTGTTAGCGAGCTTGGGCTGCAGCGCCCAGTGCAGCGATTCACCGCACATGGAAAAACATGTGGAAAAGTTTGACAGCCATGACGTCATCTGAATATTGGCGATGATGTGCGTTGCGTTTCAATCGACTCCTTCATTTATACACACATGCATATCCGCGTAGTGGACGATTACAATAAAATGTGACAACCAGTTCGCTCTATTCATCATTACGAATGTATTGAGTATGATAGTCTCAGGCCATATCAGCAGTCCGCGCCCCAGACGAAGAGATTAAATATGATACCGCCTTACCCTTCAGCTGTACTACACTAGGGTTGGTTATTTTTGGATTGGTTATAATGTAACACGAATGCAGGAATGCATTTTTGCAAATCTTTAAGTGAAAATGATCGCAAATATCAGCAGTTGGTTACTTCTTGAAGCTTATTTTTGTATTGGACTAAGTTTATGGCATTAATAAAATAAATAATCAATTCGGGTATCGAGCAGGTGATTTTTTTTCCCGACCCGAAATGTTCGGCCCCGATTTCCCGGGGACTCGGTCACATCCTATATAGGATAACTCTCACTTTTTTTTCCTTGAGCCAGGGGTCTTCAGGCAACTGTCACCTCAAGAACTATTCCAAGAGCCACTGACCAAAGACTTGGCATAAATAGAGTATGTTTGATGGGAACTTTTGGACACATGCAGCTATTGCACTTACTACCTTCTGGTATACATGCCTCACATAGGGGGTACTGAATTCATATGGAATAGCCCACGGTTGGCTCAGGATCATTTGTGGGGTTTCAAATGCCGAAATTTACAACCATGCATTGATTGTCCTGACCATGGCTATTCCAATGATTTCATTAATCACCCATAGGAGGCATTAACCTCAATTGCTATGAACCTTGCACAGGGGGCGTAGGGAATTAATCTGGTAGCCAATCCGAGCAAATTCACATTTCTGCCTCTTTAGATAGGTATTTTAAGGACGCACCAATTAAGTACATTTTGCACCACTGACTGGCATCCATCTTGGATGTGCAGTGTTTTCTATTCTCATCACAATCAGTTGACAACTTTTGGTTTTTTTCATCAGTGTTTACTTTCACTCTTTACAGCACTGATTTATTCACAGCAAGCCTATATTTTGCAGTTAAACTCACACAATTCGTTTTTCTTAGAGAAACAAAACGTACAATATAACGACCACATGTTTCACAAAAATGGTTCCAATTTTAATTTTTCACCCTCCACCCTTTTCACTCAACCCTGCCACTCCATTTAAAATGTACAGCAATCCGACAATTTCAACAAAAGTTCCGCAAATCTCTTAGTGTCGACTTACCCCTTGAATCCATTTTCCTTTTTAACTATTATGACGCGTCCACAAGCTCACTCAAGGTATCATGGGAATTATAATCCCCAGAAACCAGCCAAGTTCAGTTCTCAGTACACTAGTGTATACAGTTCACGGAATTGTTCATATGGAATTGAGACTAGAAATCATAACCAAAACCAAAGGTGCAATAAATCCTCAGATTATTGGTATTTAGACTGATACTGTGTATGTGGGTTGATTGGTATTTCAGAACCAACTTCAAAACCATGGCCCCAATTTCTTTTCAACCCCAAAGCACTACAACCAATCGCTCTGATTGGCTCATTACAGACACAATATGATATAGCCCTCTTAGTAACCAATCAAAATCGTGCCTTCTATATCTTGTTGTAAACCATATTATTACAACCTCATGAATTCATGAAAAATCATGCATTTCATTGGCTAATTCCTATTACGCTTGCTATTTCCCATAGGAAATAATTGGATTATGGACTACAACCTTCGTCCCCAGAGTCACAGTGATTTAATTAAAAAATACGTACATGGTTTATATCGGGGGATAGCACCAACATTATAAGACCTCATATATAGATTTCCTTCATCTTATTGTTAAAGTGAGGCATAAATTCAATCTATTTCAGAATTGAACCAAAAATGAACTATCCCTGGGAGAGCGTGCATCTCATTCATGAACTATCCCGTGACACCTCCTTCCCGCAAAGACTGCCGTACGGACTATCCCATCCGTATAGGATGTATATATTGAGCGGGTGGTTAAGAGATGAATACAGCGCGAACTCGCCCGGGTCACATTTCTGTGTGTGAATCAGACGATCGTTTTGGGAATTTTTGTTTCACATTTACTACACAGTGCTGGTCCAGAAGCCGGTACAAACAACACCAACAAGGTCACGAACTGGCTAACACAGCCACGCTGTGGAGCTTGTAGACGACGAATGTCTTAAATGAATCATAGACACAGCTGATATACAACGAAGAAAATACGCCCGTGAGATATTCGAGGATTATTTGACAGCGGTGACGACCAATCGGCAGGCCGTGGCAGGTTGCCGAATTCGTAGTTCAATGACTTGCTACGCATCTTGCCGACAGAAAAATTTCACTTTGTATAGCAAAAAAGTCGATGATGGCGATCCGTTTTGGACTCCAACGTCACTTCCTCAACACAAGGAAGTTGATATCAAAGGTCATGAAGATTTTGCTAATTTTCACGAGTTTTTTCATGTTTTTTACATCAACCCTAAACAGCACGTGTAAGGCTTAGTAAGGGTGTTGTAAAGCACAAAAATCCCATGTCGCCATGAAACATGCCTTAATTCAAGCTTCACTGTATTTGAATGATCCAGCAAGTTCACAGGACAGGTGTTCCTGATAAACGCTGTACCTTTTGCAATCGTGGCAGGAATAACTTACGAGACCTATGCGTACGTTTTAAAAATTTTTGACCATGGAATTGAAGTGGAACTTTTGGAATTTAACTTGTTTGTTACTGTTCGCGTTTTGGCTGTTTATAATTTTGGATTTTTTATTGGAACACTTAGAAGTTTGATCCTGGAGAACTATCGTTAAGTTACCCAAATTTTGTTACTTAAACCAGGGCCTACACATATTAGGCCTATGCTAAAGAATCTTGGCTTAGAGTGTTCTTTTCACCATCAGATTTACAAGAATCTTATATATTTCTGTATATAAAACAAATATTGACTGCTTTTTTATTCGGGACATGTTGAAACTATAGGCCCTCGTTGATCTCGAAACCATACTAGGCCCTGAGGCGTAAGCCTAGGGGCATAGTATGTTTCGAGATCACTTGGGCCTAATAGTTTTCAACCATGCCCCTCATCTCAGCAATATTGTATACTAGTTCCCTCGGTACTTGCTACAGGCCCAATCACCCGTAGGGGTGTGGGGTGTTCATAGACCGTAGCCATTACAGAGGGAAAAGAGTGGCCCATTTCCCTTTAACCATGTAGTATGTATACGAATTCATACTTCACTGCATTGCATTCTACTAAAGTCATACGCTCACTTGCATTATGCTGCCAACGTAATGCAGTGCCATAAGTTGCCTAGCCAGATCCCGCACCCTCGGGGTGCAGTCCTGCAGATTCTGAGAACGATCAAACCACAACAGCAATGGTCCATGTTACTTAAGGCCCCGGCAGGGTTCAGGGGGCAGAGCCCTGGTGGAGGTCCCGGGGGCGAAGCCCCAACAAATTGCATGTTTTCTTTATTTCAATGCACTCCTTTTTCTTTTAGACCCCAGGGTGCACACTCGCCCTCCGCACCCCCCTGCTATGCACATTTTGTACGGCAACAAAGTTAAAATAGTTTAACACTGGGATGCACAGGATGCGTGGGTTCGGATCCAATTATACTGCAATCCTTCACATGTTTACTGCAACGTGATTACAACCTGTGACCTTCAGTGACTCTGGGTTGACCCCTGCAGTAAATTAGGAGTGCAGCAGAAAGTGACGGAACATTGCAGTAATTACTGCACAAGCCCAATGCGGCAGTGGGAAGTATCACAGCCTGTATTATGACCAAACGAAGAATAAATAAACAAAAATATCAACGGCGAAACATTTAAACTAATTGGATTATTTATTCCACTAACTACTCTGTTTAATTTGATGAAAGTTCATTGAGGGCAAAATATGGAAATTTTATCACAAATCTAGTTTTACAAGTCTTTCTATGAGAAATAGGCATATAGAGGGCGTCCTATAACCATACAAATTATTGACCTTTGAAGGCCTATATGGCAAGGCTTCCCACAATCAATTTTTCTTGCATGTCCCTACTTATATCAGTTGTGAAAATGGTGTCGCCGCTGCTTACAATTGCTCTTAAAATAAATAGCCAATTTGCTGGGGTCAAACAGCTGTGTTATGAACGGACCTTACCATATTCTGATTTGCTCCTTACATGTTACCTTCCAGTAACCAATAAAAATGGTGCTTAGATTCCAATAGATAAGAGCTGGGATGGCCAAGGGGGTGGTTTAATATACGGGTGCTTATAAGAGGATTCATTCTGCCTTGATGGAGGAAATTAACCCCGGGTAGACCAGCTTTCTTACAGTATTCCTGATTGGGTCATTACATGGTTATAGCATGATATTGAGATGAAGATACTAACAGAGATTCGAAGCAGGTAATCAATGGATTGTTTGCAGCGTGCAGTGGTCTTGTAAAGTATTGTTATTGTAATTCAATGATTCCCTCGACTGATTGAGAAGCATTAATCGTTATTCAACTACCCATTCAATGATACCCAAGAATTGGAGTTGGGCGGGCTATTTTGAAATACATAGTGCTCACACCCACCTGGTATTTCTATTTAAAAGTATTGAACACAGTTTAGTAACTCATTGCTGTGCTATATAGGCAATAAAAGACTTGAACTGACCTCAAGTTTGTTACCCGCAATTGTTGATATTCGTAGAATTGCTCAAATCTCGATTTGTATTGATGAATTTTTGGATATCTTCAAAATATAATGAGATAATTAAAATGTGAATTTATCTTTCAGTTTCATGAGAATTGAAACAAACTGGGCCAGGTTATTTCGGAAATCTCAGATTTTGTGAACAGAGGGAATCTAAATCGGGGACTTTTATTATTTTGACTTCTGTCTTATGAAACTGAAGCAACATTGTTGACATAGCCAAAACATTACAAGTTTAATGTGAACTGGTCTTAAGAACGAGTATTTTCTTGGTTCGCACAAAATTTGGTAAAATGGCATGATTTACAGGATACCTAGGTCATAGGAAAAACTTGAAAAGCGCTCACAGCGCCGCCGTGCGGCCAAGTCATTGCAAGCAGAACAGACCCGGTTGATTACGCCGAGCTGTTAAAACATGATACAGTTTGCTTTGAT
>JAMKCH010010431.1:0-28060 GCA_023653785.1 Ophioderma brevispina | reverse complement strand
ATGGAAGTTCATTCTGTTGTCAATTTAAATCACCGTGAAGTTGAAAAGAGGGAGATGCGAGTAGGTCAGTTGGCATCCTGGTTAGACCGCCGACCAGGCGTACCAGCGTTGCGTAGACTAAAACCCTGCTCTTTAGCTTGGTAGTTGTGGCTTTATTTTTGTCCCATTCTTTTAAACAGTTAAAAATAAATGTATGGGTCATTTTATCTTCTTTGAGTCAGCGATTTTGTCAAGCATTCCGGGGGGGTGAACAAAAAAGGGATGTTTATTTTGAATGTGCATTTTCAAAAGCCGCACCACTTGAATCAAACACTTGCATTTCAATACTCAACCTAATGCATCATATGTCACTGACTCAAGGGGAATCAAGCACTCTAGTCAATACTGGGACTGTAGTCCAGGTTGGTATTCTGAAAGGGAACTAACTTTAGACATGGGTTTAAAACAGGGTGGTCCTACAAGCGGGACCTTTTTTTCCTTTCAAAATACTGTGAAAGTTAAATGTAAGAGGTGAGAAAAGTCCTCATAGATGGGCCAGAAGGCCCATCCAATGAGGAATTTTCTCACCCGTTACAGCACACTGTTAGATATTTGTAAGAAAAAAGGTCCCCTCTTGTAGGACTAACCCTGGTTTAAACCAGGTCTAAAGTGAGTCTCCCTTTTCAGAATACCAACCCAAGATCTTTTTAGAAGCATGTTTGGTCTTAGTAGTAAGTTCACTTTTTTCTTTGTTGCGTGCGCCTTTGATGATTCTTGTACTTGTTTTTCTCCCTGTTGCAGTCTTTTTTGGTTGTCTGCAAGATTGCAGAAGGCACATAGGGATTACTTGGTCGTAATGTAGGTATGTGTGCAGGTGTGTGTGTGTGTGTATGTGTGTGCATGTGCGTGCGTGCGTGCATGCATGCGTGCGTGCGTGCATGGGTGCGTGTGTGTGGTGGTAGAATGTAAAACCCTTAGCACTTACAGTGCTCAAGTGATCGAGATCCCGATCAAAATGTGGCAGGTATTATTAAAATGCTGCCTTTGTGTGCATAGAGGGTCGTTAATATATTGCATGCGTATGAGTTCTGTAAGGTCTATGATGATGTAAACTTGGTTGGGGGGAATGGGGCGGGGTGGGGTGGACATGTTTGGTGACCTCATGTGAATTTTGGCCCCCACTACAAACCACAAAATGGCAGATGACACTCGCGATCCGGGGACTGCAATGTATTGTGATTATTGTGCCGAATGTAATAATAGCCAGTCTTCAAGGCTTTTTTTACATATACATATAATATAATAATCCATTCAGGAGTAATCGCTATCTTTCAAACCCATTCCTCTCAAATTTATTAAGGATTAATTAGTTTTGCATAGGTGAATCCATTTGGAATTTGGATGACGAAGCCTGGGACAGTATTGACTAAAAGTCAAATGTTTGTTCCTTCTTAGGTGCTTTGGTTTGTCATATGTAGGGTATCTTAGATACCTATTACTTGTTAACAGACGTGCAAAAATTTCCAATGATTTTTTTCCTTGATTTGCAAATCCTGATAAAAGACCGATAGTTTTGAATTATTGTATTAAATAAAAAATCATGATCAAAAACCTTCAAATTGATGATAAACCACATTTGATGAGTTACCTGAATTTGTGTTGGAAACAGAAGCAGGCCCATTCCATGTCAACATTCGAGATGTGCACCGCAGCACGTCATGGATTTTTTTCGCTTTAAGTGTGGTGGTAGACATTGATGAGATATGAAAATCATGAATTTTGAGCTTCATACCACCTCTCGTTTAACCGCAGGAGCATTCAGAAATTTAGGGGGGGGTCACCCTCAAAAATGCTGTGCGATGCAAAAGACAATTTTGAGAGGGCCGTAAACTTGTAATGGAACCCTCCCCAACTTTGAAAAAAACTATCTGGGGATTTTTTTTGGTGTAGAATTCAAATCTGACATCAAAAATGTGATAGCTCCTTTACTTTTAAAGTTATTTGGGTGTGAAAATGAAATATCTTTCATCTGGGACCAAGTTTGGGGGGTCAGAACTCCGTAAGTAACAATATTTTTAATGTCGATTTTCTTGTTAATCTGAGTCACTCTGCAGGACTTTCTACCAGTACAATAATAAGCACATTAGGTAAGTAATAAGTGAGTTACACTTACAGCCTATTGAAAAATGCTAATTTTGCATTTTGACATATATTGGCCCCCCTGAAAATCAATGTTGACCTACGACACCACCCCTCTACTTCAGATATGTTGAAGATACATCATCAAAGAACTATTCTTGAAAGAACCAGCTTGGTGTTTTGATGTCTTCATTGTTTTCAGCACAAGACACTTTTGCTGATATCCCCATAGAATGTATATGGTGATATACACTGTGCATGTACAATGACCCGTGGGTCACATATACCTTTGTGTGGTAACTTTGAGTGTATTTTGTTGTGAAAAAATAAAGACACCAAGCTAGTTCTTTCAAGGAAAGTTATTTAATGATATATCTTCAACATATCTGAAGTAGAGGGGTGGTGTCGAATGTCAACATTGGTTTTCAGGGGGGTCAAAATGTGTCAAAAAATTACAATTGCCATTTTCAAGGGGCTGTACCTCACTTATTACTTTTCTAATGTGTTCATAATTGTATTGGTTTAAAGTTCTACTATGTAACTCTGATTGACCAAAAGATGGACAAATAAAAATTTTCTTAATTTTGGAGTTATGACCCCCAGACTTGGCCCCCGAATGAACAAAGGCGCATATTTAGGCCTCATTAACTCTAAAAGTAAACACGCTATGAACTTCCTGATGCCAGATTTGAATTCTACACCAAATATTACCCATAGATAGTGATTTTCAAAGTTGTGGAGGGCTCCATTACTAATCGGTGACCCTCTCAACATAGTCTTTCACATTGGGTGGCACTTTTGAGGGTGACCCCCCTAAATTTCCAATTGCTCTAGCGTGAAAACGAAATGGACTATGACGCTCAAAATTTCAGGATTTTCATATCTCATCAATGTCTACCACCACACTTAAAGCGAAAAAATTCCACGACGTGCTGCGGTGCACATCTCGAATGTTGACATGGAATGGGCCAGCATAGCTGTGGTCTAATCCTATGGGAGAGACGCTGAAAAACAACAGAAAAGTTTCAAGTAATTATAAATTTTATTGATTGAATGATGTCATGTGTTGACTTAATTTTAGTTTCAAGCATATAAAATAAAACTTACCAAAAAGTGACCAAAATAGCTATAAAAAAGGCTATTTTAATTTTTTTTGCATAAAACCTAGAAAGTGTGAACCATTTCGGGCCTAGTAACATTTTAACATATTTGTACATGTATACTTCCGACATAAAGAGAATGCAAAATAGACATTATTTTCATACTTTTTAAAAGTCCATGCAGGGGGTAGGACATGCCAACCTAACAGCAACAGCGAATTCAAAATATCATAAACATCCGGCATAACCCGAGTGCTAGTCTTTACCAAAGACTTAATGAACGGTTACACTTGACTAAAGGCTAGGCCTGGTCACAAATATTTAAATCGAAATGACCGTTATGGGAAATTACACTATTTTGCCGGTTTAAGAGGAGATTTTCTGTTAATGAGACAGAGATTGCCATAGTAAATGCCGGGGGGGGGGGGATAAATAAGGTAGAAAAAGATAAAAAAAGGTATATTAACAACACAATGCATTGCTTACTTGTTTAGGGTCTCATAAACAGATAAAAATACTTGTTTAGGGTATGTTTTAGCTTGTTTTTAGTCGGTGGAAATACTTGTTTAGGGTGCATTTTGAAAGTCTATGTTCATGCATCATATCCACTTTTGAATACAAGTGCCCCCCCCAACCTTGGGAGTAAATGCACGTAGCATGCAATTCCCCAAATTACTGTTTCGAAATCCCCAATGCCAAAATCAAACAGGTTGTGTCCTACCCCCCACCCCCGGTCCATGGCTCAATCACTTATAGCCTCGTCACCACAACCCCAGATTTTACCACAGGTAGTTTTAACCCTTTGCAATCTCAGGGCCAAAGGATATTGGGGTTGGAAGGTATGAGCAAAAATATGCCCCATTTTGGTCAACCGATGTTTCTTCCATGTCTTCAGGTTATTCCATGTCTTCAGGTTCTTCCATGTCTTGATCTGATTCTTGTGTTTCTGGTTCTCGTTCTTCTTGTTCCTGTTGTGCAGGTTGTCTCATTATCAAAGAATCGTGATGTTAACCCTTTGAACTCTGACCCCCTTAGGTTCGGTAGTCCCACCCCGACCCCCTGGTGATCCCATTGTGTGTAAACATGCACACGCTGCAAACATTTATTCAAAATCATACACTCCCTTTTGAGGGTGTGTATGTAAAAGTTAATGACATAACATGTACAAATGTGATATTATGACTTATTCCATTTGGGAGCTCTAACGCCAGTATTCCGCCTTATGGTGCCAGTCAAATCAGCAATTCTGTTCCTCATTACCGATACAAAGGTATTCCTCGCAGTAAGTGCATTTGTACTTTGTTTTGCTCCTTTTGGGCAGATCTTTGTCCCTTGCTGCTGGATTTGCTCTCTTTGCCACCAAATATTTTTTTTCTGCACACCGCACATCTGTTATTTGAAGTTGCGTTGGCTGGTCGCACAAGGTCATGGTAAACGTCCAGTTTGAGACGGTTGATCTCAAGTACCTGCTCAGAGCGACGATTGCCAAAATGAACTCCGGGTGTTCCGAGTATCCCCGACAAGTTCCTCAAAGAGTTGTTCCAAGAAAGCGTGGAACGTGAATGTGCGTTTCCCTTGTTGCACGTGTGGCTTAGTGAAGTTCATAAGTACATAGGCATTATAATCAGACGTCTTGGCCATTTGTAGTGACGACAACATTTTTGCAAGCGCGTCATCTGGTCATTTTTGTCGCAGCCCCCCATGGGCACTCTCCTGTGTTGAGTAGGGTCATATCTGGGAACCTGTTCCACTGGAGAATCGATATACAAGGCCATCACGAAGTAAATCGGTTTCTTGTCTTTCCAAACAATGCATGCTACGGTACCGTTATAATACATGTCCCATTCTCCTTTAGGCATCTCATTTTTGTTTTTGATCAGCATTTTGGGGAAGTGTCTGCGATTGGTCATTGCAGTTCCACAAAGTCTGATATCATATTTGTGAGCATTCGGCCAACTCCACAGTAGTGTAAAATCGGTCTGTATATAGCGAATGGTTCTGACCGCCATATTCTTCAGTCAAGCGAACTACCAAATTACCGGTTACCCCCAGATCGGGAATAACATAGGCATCTTCGCGCCTACCGGTGTAGACCTCAGCATTGCATATGTATCCATTTGTGCTATCACACACAAAAATGTCTTGATGCCCCATTTGATAGGCTTGTCTTTGATGTATTGTCTGAAGGCAAGTTTATTTTTAGTGGGTACCATGCCCTCATCCAATGATAGTTCACAGAATGGATAATAATAATACTTGAACATCTGCAGTATAGGATCGAACACAGGGCGTGTTTTATAAATCTTATCAGTTTTATCCAGCTGCGGATCGGCTTCATCAACACAAAGGAGTAACGACCAAATGGCCAAGAACCTGTCGGTCGCGAGCCATTACATCGGGGAAACCTGGTGTTCGAGTGAGAAAGTTGTCTTTCGATCTCCAGTATTGTTCATATTTGTCTTTATGTAATAACATTTCCATAGTGGAACGCCAACCAAAAAACGCTTTCATTTCCGGCAATGTAACTGGCTTCTTGTTTATCATTTTGCAGAAATATTATTTGGCTTTGTTCTCAATATATAGTTTGCCTGGTTATTTGTTTCTGTTATCAGTAGATTCCAGATATCATCATCCCATAGCAAAGCAAAATAATCCTGTGGAGTTGAATCCATGTTCATTGAATTAGGAATATTTTTGGGTCCCGGAGTTTCATCTGGCCTAAAATTCCTCTCGGTAAAACTTGCAGTGCTTCTAGTCCATCCTGGGGGAGGAGCAGCTGGTGCAGGCCTAGCCCCTTGTCCACGACCTCGCCCCCAGCCCCACGACCACGACCAGGAGTTTGACCACGACCACGGGCTCGACCACGACCACAAATTTGACCGTCACCAACTAGCCCTGGTCTATTTTCATCACTGTCGGTATCACTTGAGCTAATGTTATTTCTGTTATGTACGTGTCGAATGCCATCATCACTAACCTGTACACTTTCTTCACTTGCGGTGTCACTTTCCGATTCAAAATCATCACTATTTTCATAGTCTGACGCATCCATATCCTCCTCGGTATTATCCAGGACAGCATCCAATACTTCCGCAGCGGACAAGGGACGATTCTGCGCCAT
Organism: Ophioderma brevispina; assembly: GCA_023653785.1. Lineage (NCBI taxonomy): Eukaryota > Metazoa > Echinodermata > Ophiuroidea > Amphilepidida > Ophiodermatidae > Ophioderma > Ophioderma brevispina. The sequence goes on along the minus strand of JAMKCH010010431.1, from coordinate 21,721 downwards.
ATTGACGTTGAAAACAGGTGAAAATATGCCCGAAATCTCACTCGTACACAAAAAATTGTTCACATTGACAGCCAAACAGCTATTATAAGTATGCAGGTCAAATTAGGGTCAGCAGGTCATGATGCCTGGGGCGTGGGAACGCACTACTGTTTATAAACAAAACGCACATGTCAGCGGTCTGAATACCTGCTGCCAGTGTGTACGAGCAATCGTCAAAAGGCCGGGATTTCGGCCACCCGGGTTAGTCAGGTGGAAGTTTGTGCACACATCCTGAAGGATGGAAATGGAGTACAGACTTTTTATATCGATAGTTTTTAGTTTATTAGGACCTAAGCCAATAATTTTTGAAGGGTGTGCAAAATTTGGTGCAGTGCATTTTTGAAAATCCAATATGGCTGCTTCCATGTCCAAAATCACTAAAAAAATACCTTAAGTATTTTTGATAGAGACAATTTTTTGCGCTACTCCGGTGTTGTTACGCACGATGAAGTGTTAATAATGTAATTTGGTCATTACATTGCCTCAAAAATACTTGATACATTTTCCATACATTCTTTATGTACAAAAACATTTTTAAAGTTCCCCTGTGTGTTTTGGAGGACTAGTGACCTATGTGATGTTTTTCAAAGAGGTAAGTTAGGGTGTTTTCCCTAGCTACAGTGCCATGGCATACCTGCAAAATTCAAATCTCAGACTCAGTCTCACTGGCTTTGTACACTGCATAGGCAAGACTACTACTGACTCACTGTGGCCATGACATCTTGGTCTAGGGCTGCCTTGTTGGGAATTGGGGAAAATTGTATGTATCGGGACAATGATGACTGAGTTTGTGTTACTGTGCAGTTAGTCCAACTTGTTGATTTGTACATTGTAGGCCTCCATAGAAACAGGCCTAGACTAGGGTGGCCTATTACTCACAGTCTGTGCTTTCTGGATTCTGTACTTAGACTGTAGTGTAGCTGTGCTAATCCGGATTTAAATAAAATTTAATCGACTTTAGGCTTATCACTTCAAATGTCTACTAAATGATAAATTCGTTACCCCCTGTTTGTTCTCACGCAATCCGGAAAAATATCTATGGTTTGTTTCCAATATTACATTCGGCTATCGCCTCATTTGATATTGGAAACAAACCATAGATATTTTTCCACATTGCGTGAACAAACATGGGATAACTAATAATAAATTGGGAATAAAATAGATTTGAGGGCTCTAATTTCCGGATGACAATGAGCAGGCCCGTAGCCAGGATTTCTTCTGTTGGGTGCGGATTTTTCCAAAAGCGGACCTTTTTTCCCAAAAATGTGGACCTTTTCACAATAGAGGGGGTGTAAATTTGGCCAAAGTGGACTTTTTTGCCCAAATATTGCCCTTTTTGGACCAAAAAGGCCTAAAACCCCTATTTTTTCCTAGTTCGCTTTGCTCGCACACATTTTTGTGGACCTTTTTGGAATTTTGGAGATTTGGGTGGGTACATCGCACCCCCCTGGCCACGGCCCTGACAATGAGAAAAATACGGCCTTTCATTTAATATTAAAAACGATACTACTTCCGGGTAATTCGGGGGGGGGGGGGGGGGAGCAAAGATGATGGGAACACGCACCTTTAAGAGTGGTTTGCATTTGTTTCACACTTGGGGGAGGGGAATTTTCACTCATTCACATTTAGAAAGATGTTGAAGAAATACCTGAGAATGCTTTTTCAAGCACTTAGATGACGTTTTACCATGTCTAACATCCTTCACTCCATGACTTGACGTTGAAGGAAGTGCTTCTATGGGTGACTTAGGAGAAATCAAATTCCAAAGAAACGAAGATTCCTGGCAACGATCTTCAAATTCCTGCATTTTCTTGCGAAATTTATCTCGTGCCTGATGAATACTAATTAAAATATTAGAACATTCTTGGCAAATAAATTGCTCATCAGGACTTTCCAGAGGTGGTTGCGGCTCCCCTTCCACAAGGGGCCTAATAAGGTCCACTTTTCGTTCTGTTTTTTTTTTTTATATTAAAAGAGCCAGAATTTAGAGACAAAAATTACAATAAAGTTCACTTGGTGATGAGAAGTCCAAAAAGGTCAACTTTTACAACTTAAGGTCAAATTTCCAAAAAAGCACCACTTCAGGGCTCCCGATAGCTTGTTTAGCATAGCAGTTTGCTACACATTTTCTGCATTTGCTATGCAATTTTAAGATTGTGTAGAAATTTTTCCCTATACGTTTGCACTATTAACATGATAGTTAATGATGTTGCAAAAATTGCTACAAAATAAAAATCCTTAGCGCGAGCCCTGCCACTATGATAAGGGGGTTAGGTCCAATTTTACTTTAGGTCAAATTTTCGAAGTTGCGACCCCCCCAAACAAAATAAATCAATCCTGTGCATGACGGGCCTGTAACGATTCGCAGGAATGGATTCTCACCCCAAGAAGTCTTTCATATCATAGCTCCTTTGCTGATGGAAATGGGTATTGCTTGCATCATGCATGCGTCGCCCAATTCGAAAGTTTGTATTATACATCTTTATACATGTATATGGGACTGTGTGACTCCAGAACCCCATAATATTTATGTATTCTGTATTAATAGAAAAAAATGTTTGTTCCAACTAACTTCCGAAAAGTACGGGTGTATTTCTCTTTTGCTGGAAGTTTACCGCATTTCGTTTTTTATTTTGAGAAATCATAAAAATGTGATATCATTTTATGCAAAAAATTGTGAACGTATGGAAACCTTTTTTCTCTTATAGGCCTATATTTTGTTCACAAATGATTTAAGAGTTAGCAAATTAATGAAAACCAATCTGTAGTTTTAAAAAATATCTTATTTTCCAGTCTATTCATTTTGCAATTGATAAAAAAAACAAAATCAGTGGAATATCGTCTTGGATGAATTGAGGGGGGGATATATCCCCCAATATTTTGATGAGGGGATGGTCAATAGGATCATCCCCCCAATGTTGATGCCTGTTCATGTGTTTTTGAACAAAATAACCTCATATTTTACCATAATAGTTTAAAAATTGGTTAATTTCCGCGCGCTTCGCGTGCATTGTTCTAATTACAATTACATTTAAGGATTTTAGCTTCTAAATGGCAAAATTTTTAGCGCGCTTCGCGCGCACATGTGCTAGTAATGGATCTTTTCATAAAAACCCATTTCATTCATAAATTTTCGCCAAAACCCCATCCCCCCCATGTCAAAAAGAAATTTACGCCACTGCTTTCGTGACCTTTTAAATGTCTTATAACCGCTAAAATGCCATCTATAGGCTATCCCGTATCCCTAACCTTGTTGCTAATGGCCAGACACACAAGAAAACAAAAAAGCACACAAGATAGACTTTTACACACACCAAACTTGCCTTATATTGATTGTGCAATGCATTTTATGCTATAGGCCCTACAAAAGCCGCAGCGTATGAATATCAGTCGGATGAAATTAACATACGCCAATGTCCATTAAACGCGGCAAACGCAACATATCTGACACCCGCGTATTAGCGTTTCAATCGGTCGCATTTACCATTGCGTTGTACGCGTCACGTTTTTTTTAGAATTCTGTTGCCGCTAATTTACAGAAAGTGCAATCTTTAGTTGCTCGTAGAAAATTTTCCCCAAAGCCGATTTTGGCCGATGTGATAGACAATTAAAAAGCTGCATCCGACATTACCAAAATTGTCGACCGAGGAATTAATTCCAGCTGATGGCCTCTTCATCGCTCTCACGACTGAACTATTTGTGACCTCATGTAACCTTTGGCCCCATTCACAAACAGTGACGGCAGACGACACTCGCAGTCTGGGAACCACAATGTATTTTTGAACTGTGGTTTACTGGGTTTTGTCTTGAGATTATACTGCAGCTTTTGTCTTTTGCTGCTTATTTGAAGCTTTTAGAGCGAATTCATATTCTTGTCCTATTAGTTATTGTACATATCTGTGACATACTCTGTTCTAGTTTCATATCTAGCCTGGGGCTAGACCATATGTAATATCAACAGGAAGTCATGATTCTTCCTAGCATCATCTCACATTGGGAATAGCCTGTACTTACATGCATGGAGGAGCAGTAGTTGGCCATTAGCGCATAATGAATAGAGATGTTCCAATATTTTTGGTCATCACTCGTGCAATTGCATAACATGGATTCCAGTGTTCCAGCATTCAATTATCCCATCACCACATTGTCAAAGAGGATATTTTCCTTCTCTTACGATGAGATTCTGGGCTTGAGATTCAACTCCACACTGGCAGCAAAAATCCACCCACATATCAAGACCATGGTAAGCAACTTCCATGGGAGATTGACAAGACAGGTTCCCTCTGACATAGGCTCTTCTTAGAATTATGTGGTCGATGTGGTCATCTGATGCAAATGGTTGTACCATGATTCCACATGCTTATATGATACTATCAACTGTATGTGTCATTTCAGCTTATTGTGATTACTTAGCTTCCTTGCCGTGTACATCATCTTGGGTTTGACACTCTGCACATTTCAGGGTACAGGAAACACTTTTGCGGTCTGGATTGTGGGCTGAAATCCTTCATTACCATGCCCCACTGTTTTGGTTCGAGCTTTGGATGCAAGGTGATTCTCACTTTCATTCATATACTCTGCGTATTTACACATATACAGCAGTAAATCAGTGAAGTTGTTGGCGAATGTAGCGCGAGTGGATTGAAAAATGTCCAGTTGCACTTCGCCTACTGCGTAAGGTGCTTTCGAATGCGTGCGGAGGCAGGGTTTAGTATCAAAATATTTGAGCATAAAACAAGCTGAAAACGTCAAAAAGAAAACAGGAAAAACAAACAGCTAGAATTAGAAAAGCTGTACTTTGGAAATGAAGGTTTGCTTTAAATAAAACAATAGCAAGCAAATAGACCCTTGACAGTGCATGAGTGTTAATTATTAAAAAAATGTTCCAAGTGGCACAAAATGAAATGACAGCAACAAAACATCAATGCATGGACAATTAAAAAAAAAGTGAAAAAAAAAAAGCATTTCGCATTAGGTTTTCAAACTTTGGGTAGCTTTAAGACCAACTATTAAATTAAGAAGGCCTGACCTGTTGACCCTGCTACAAAGCCCATATATATTCCAACACCTCAGTCATCGTTGTCACCATTAAACAGTTTGTTAATTAACGTTTAAACTCAATGGTCATGATGTTGCTCCAGGTCAATAGGACACATGTACGCATGTCACGGTACGGAACTCATGGTACTAGCCCAGCCTGAACCACTGGCACGGCACACTAAACAGGTGTCAATTTTATGACTAATGCTCATCCATTCATCCAACGTCCTAATTTTTATTTGTAAAAATTCTTGTATTGTCATTTGCAGTCAACGTCTTACTTGAATTGACAGCATCACAATTTTGTTTACGGTACAATTTTATAAAGGCCCAGACCAGATACGTCATATGCACGATCAGATCAATAGATGACAGACTGCCCTGTATGCATAAAGCCTAGCCTACGGACCGACATCCAACACACACATGCTTGCATTTTGGAAAGTTGATCGCTTGTCTAGTTTAATATACTATATTCTTATTCAGTGGGCTGTGTTTAGTACGCAAACACGCAATTCATTGGTTGTTGCCCTATCTTATATGAGACGAAATTAGATGTCGTCGTCGCGCAAGTGTTTTCGCGCGCGTGTATAATAAGGTTACGCAGTGCACGCACTAAGTACGGGTTGGTTCATTTTTGACAACGGGGGAATATTTTTGCCCTTTTAACTAATATTATTAAATTAAAAAAATATTTTTTTCGGTGATTAAAACACCAAAACTAAATAAGAATGAGAAATAAAAGATAGGATTTGTTGTTTTGCCTATCTTATTTCGTGTCCTTTTGGGATGGGCAGTCCATCATTTTTGTTATCGTAGTGGATACCGCTGCGCCGGCATCCACTACTACACTCAAAATATTGGACTGCCCATCCAATATGACACGAATAGATAGGCAAAACAACAAGCACTTTTATTCTCTAAGCAGTGGTTCAGGCTACTGAGGGCTAGTAGGTCTAATATTTTTGGAGCAACATACATGGGTTTTTAAAAAAATGCTGTGATAGTTTTTATTTTCAAAATGTTGAGTTGATCAGATTAGACATAGGCATAGCCTAGCCTACCATAACAACAACATGTGTTCTGATACGAATCAGATACGATGTCATCACTGAACCTAGCCTGGGAACTTGGCCTAACCTAGGCCCTAGGAATAGTTGGCATAGAATATGTTTATTTATTTCAGGTATATAAAACGCTAGCATTACAACAGTCACCCTATGCTGAAGCGTTACTTAGTCTTACAATATTAACATTCATATACATAAAAATAGATTTTAAAAACGCAAACTATAGTCCTGACAACATTTAAAAGAGGGCTCTAGAGTGTCATATTTGGGGTTCGTAGTTTCATCAGAATCACTTCAAAACACAGGCTGAATGATGACTTAATGGTTCTTATCCCTTTTCGAAAAAAACAATTAAAAAAAGAGTTGCGAAAACAGGGTGCCCCAACTAAAATCCAAATGGCCTCCAAATTGCCAAAATCATATTTATTGACCATAACTTGATAGTGTTTGTTTAAATCACCTTCATTTTTGTGGCAATACCCATGTTTTGGCATGCAAAGAATCATTCTATGCAACTTCTATCTCAACCACGACTTTTCGTTTTCCCGATATGGCCATTTTACCTTAAAATTGGCTGCGAGGGCGCTTTCCCCAAAGTACATAATCATATCAAAGTTTTTTATTGAACCAGTGGGCCATCATCAGAATTGTTGATTCATCATTTTTTTCAAGATTAAGCGCTGTAACACTTGCCATTTTTCTGCCCGTGGCAAATCAATTTAAAAAATTTGACGAAAAACCCTCTCATTGGAAAACACAGGGGTCAACAAACTTTCTTACCTGTGGTCAAGGGGGGCCATTTTTATGACAATAAAAAGCCTATGGTTGTAAAACCAACAAACAACCCACCCACCACGCAAGGTCAAATTTTTCAGCAAGTGTTCAGCATGAAACTCAACTTGTGAATGTTTAAAATCACATGTATAAATTGGATGGCGCATTTATGGGAAGCGCCCTCAGAGCTCAAATTTTAAAGCAAAAACGAAACGTCATTTTCCATCCACAGGAAAATGAAAGGCTATCCGAATGAGTTCTAGCATGATTCCTAATACCCCAACATGGGTTATTGCCACCAAAATTGAGCAAAAAAATAACGCGGTTTGGTCAAAAATCAATTTGTTGAAACATTTTGGCGGCCATTTTGGATTTTTCCGATGGGGCACCCTGTTTTCGCACTTTTTCTCCCCCTGGCTTAACATCGAAGGGATTATGCTATCATTCAAGGCGTCGCGCGTCGGCAGTCCAACACAATCTTGTGAACGCGATAACATGAGACCATAAGGTTATGGTGATGTAACTTGGTGGGTGGATCGGACTGCCATCCCTTCATTCTGGTTAGATTTGGGCGTGGCATATGCTAATTGGTACTTAATTTGATATTTAATGAGTTAATTTGGGGCATTTTTAACCCAAAAACTTGTGAACGAACTATCGAATATCCATAATCCGATTTTTGATGAAACTTGGTGGAGGGGTGGGGAATCATGTACTCTCGCGTTGATTAGTTTTGGCGCATGATATCCTAATTAAATAGCTAATTTTGCATATTTATGGCTAAATTTGGGGTATTTTCACCCAAAAAACTTGTGAACAAAACTATCTGAAGATCCATAATTCCATTTTGATCAAACTTGATGGAGGGGTGGGGGAATCATTTACTCTCGCTCTCGCGCTGATTAGGTTTAAGGTGGGTTTTCGGTTTAAGGGGGGGTTTTGTCCCGGGTTTAAGGGGCGTTGTCCAGCTTTAAGGGGGGTTTTTTGGGTTTAAAGGGGGAATTGGGGTTGGTGTTTTAAGGTGGGTGTCCGGGTTTAAAGTGGGTTGTCCGGGTTGTAAGGGGGGTTGTCTGGACTTAAGGGGGATTGTTGGGGTTTAAGGTGGTTTGTCCTGTTTTAAGGGTTTGTCCGGTTTACGGGGAATTGTTGGGGTTTAAGGGATTTTTGGGTTTAAGGGGTTTTGTGCACTAATACCGTCTGCATGCGCAGACGTGCACACATGCACGCGCATTCGCGAATGCTCGCATGTGCGTATGCATTGTGCGGACGGTTGACATTGGTTGTTCGGGTTGTAAAATGGTGGTTTCTTGGGCTTAAGGGGTTGTTTGGGGTTTTAAGGTGGGTGTCCGGTTTAAAAGGGTTTGTCCGGTTTAAGGGGGGGTTGTCTGGGCTTGAATGGGGCTAGTTTTGTGGTTTAAGGTGGTTTGCACAAGTTTAAGGGGGCATGCGCTGACGTGCGCACGGGTGCGTATGCATGCGGATGGGGTGGGACCTGGAGTGGGTATGGGGTGGGACCTGGAGTGGGTAGGGGTGGGACCTGGAGGTATGGCGTGGGTCCAGGGATATGGGTTGGTACTCGGGTGACTTGGGTGAGATATGGGGTGGGGTAAGGGCTATGGGGTGTGGTTTGGGTATTGCTGGGGTCTAGGTAAGGGGATATGAGGTGGATGTCGGGGGTATGAGGTGAGTCTGGGTTATGAGGTGTGTCTGGGGTTTATGAGGTGGAGTCTGGGGATATGGGTTGCAGAGTTAGTGGGGGTAATAAAGGATGGTGTTGGGGTCTGGGGTATTGGGTGGGAATCTAGATGTATGGGGTGGGGTCTGGGTATGGGTGGGGTCATGGGGTGGCCCTGCTAAACATACTTGTTTTTAAAAATAAGAAAAATCACAAGGGGTAATGACATTTGCACTGATATTTTAAAATTTGAAAACCCACCGCTCCCGCCAGGGGTGTATTTAGCGGTTTCGAGAACCGCGACGTGGTAATTTTTTTTCATCTTTTATCCATCTAAAGTGTGATCATGGTGATTAAGTCATCAAATGAGCCGGTGTTTGAAGTGATCTTAAACATTGAACTTCTATACAGTCCCACCTCTATAAATAACAATACAACTAGACTTAGGGCTCTTTGCAAGAGCACTTATAAGTTGGCGGGGAATAATAACCCTAGATGATGACCCCAGATTGACCTCCTACTCCATTACTTGTAATTCCTCAGTCCATTAAGCATAGTCACACGATCCATTTTACATCCTGTAAGATTGGTGAGTTGAAATGTACATAATTTGAAGTATTGTGACCTTTGACCCCCTAAAACCACTGGTCAAGTGATAAAGTCATAATTGACTTTTATTGACCTCTCATCAAGACCTACAGGATGGGATAAAAAGTAAAAACAATAAAAAAAATAACTGTTTTAAATTTTATACCCAGTAATATGTTTGACCCCGGTACCCTCCTGACCTCCATTTGACCCTCTTGGACCCATGACCCCTGTGAACCTCACATGACCCATATTGAACCTCTTGACATAACTTTTGTAAAGGAACTCAAGCTAATTCAAATGCATGACTCACACGATCAAGTTGCTTAATCTGTAGGCGGAGTAGTGGAATTTGAAGTGTAACATAATTTGAAGTATTTTGACCTTTGACCCCTAAACCATGGTCAAGTGATGTGGTCATAATTTACTTTTAATGACCTCTCATCAGCTCCTATGAGATGGGAGCAACAGATTTTCATTTGCAACCCTTTGTTTTAAATTTTTACACCAGTAAATTATGTTTGACCCCTGGTCCTCAATGACCCCATATTATTGAAACCTCTTGAACCTCATTTTGTAATGGGCTTAACCTAATTCATATGCATGACTCCCACGATAAGGTTACTTAATCTGTAGGAGGAGTAGTGATTTTGAAGTGTAACGTAATGTTGAAAAATATTTTGACCAAAGAAATGACCCCTAAACCATGGGTCAAGTGATGAAGTCCTAATTGACTATTTTGACCTCTCATCAACTCCTATGAGATGAGCTAAACAGATTTTCTATTGACCTTGTTTTAAATTACACACAGTAAATATGTTTGACCCCTGTGACCTCAGCTGACCCCATATTGACCTCTTGATCGATACTTTTGTAAAGGGGCTCAAGCTAATTCATATGCATGACTCACACGATCAGTTTATTTTACTTATCTGAGGAGGAGTAAGTGATTTGAAGTGTAACGTAATTTGAAGTATTTTTGACTTTGCCCCGAAACCCTGGGTCCATGATGAAGTCATGATTGACTTTTATGACCTCTCATCAGGTCCTATAAGATGGGATAAACAGATTTGCTATTTTTACCTTGTTTTGTAAATATTTTATACACAGTAAATCACTTTGACCCCTGTGACCCCTTCGTGACCTTTGACCAAAACCAAGCTAAACTTTTGAACCGTTCAACAAACCCTTGCTTCTGATCAATTTTGTTTAAATTCCGATGCAATTATTGTGGAAAGGAGAGCCAATTGTCAGAAAGAAGAATAAGAAGAAGAAGAAAAGAAGAAACGGTAAGAAACAATTCAGTTAGCGATACCGCCTAACTTAAACATTTAGAACTATACATCATATGTTATAGACCCCATCTCTATAATATAGACATTGATTGTCTCACTTAAGGTAGAATTGCAAAGTGTCAACAACATCAGGTTAACGTAAAAATATATAAAACATTTGAAATTACTATCGCTTATAGGCCTTATCATCAGGCCGATTCATGGATTAGCAAGGCAGTTCAAATTTTTTTTATGTTTTTTTATTTCTTCTGTTAGTTTGGTCCAATAAATCTTCCAAACGTTCTCTTATTCTACAACCAATCAGTGCAAATTTAAATGAGAAACGGTATACTAAAAAATCTTGTGCGAGTCCTAACTTTACCAGTCCGTGGGACGAGTTAGTTCTTGGCATATAGCCTCCAGAGCATTTTCACAACAAACACCCGGTCGTATATCGGCCATTTGGAATTAGACAGTACCGGGTGTCCTTTGAAATGTGCACAGAAACTCTTCTGTCTCTTCGGTCCCCATTTGGTGTTGCCTTTGAACATCCATTTTCCAAATCTGAGATTTTCTTCATCTCGATAATTGATGGTGATATTGCATCGCTAGAATTCCATATGACATGACACCACCGAAGACCCAGGACCGAAGACTGAGACTCCCTGTTGAATTTTGAGCAGACGATAGTGTTGAACTTCCAGACGATGGCAGTCAAGCCTCTTTCAATATAGCATCCACGCAACGAATTAAAATAGATTATACACTCAATTACAGACCACAACCAACTGAAAATAACCGCTGTTGTCTGCGCCTATTGGTCAATGCAATTGCAATATGGTATACCTCCTAGTTTTGTCGTCACAGTTGACTTGAAGTTCACTGCCTGCGTTTGTCCGCAGGCACCTATCGACTTCTGATCGATGTATCGGCAGTCGCCCTACGATAACGTGAACTTGTCAGCGACGGAAGTGATGTCATAAAAATTCGCTACGCTCCTTGCGACTGTTAGTAATATCATGGGCCTAAAGCCTTCAACCCAGTTTAAACTTTTTGGCTTGCACCAGATTCACCTCATTTTCACTTACACATGGAAGCAATTAGGCCAAGATCGTCAGTCAATATATGTTTTCTGTACAGTATAATAATGATAAAAAGCAGGGCAGTGATTACCCATTTAATCACCAGATTCCCAATTAACCCATGGGGGCACTACACATATAAGTAATAATACAATCTGTATGATGGCTTATTACAAGACACACATCACATAGCCCGTTTAGTAAACCCAATCAAAACTGTGCTTCTATAGCTCCTGTGTCAAATCATACTACCGTTCTTATAGCACCTATGATGTGCTGATTACAATGTATAACCGTGCGCCCCAGGTAACCATCACAAATAGTGCTTAGTGGCAATAGATTGGCAGGCAGTGCCTATGGGTGTACAGAGAATGATTCACCATCTAAGATTGACATTATTTAAAATTGAATATTCACCATCAAGAGTCATTGTATTTTCTGAGGATTCCTCTAGGGTACTTCAGACTTCCTTTGATGATGACTGCGTTAAGTGAGTTCTAAAATGTTGACATGCAATTCATGCAACGGCTGAATGAATCGTATAAATCTAATGAACTGGCCAAACTCACAAATTGGATGACTTGAAATTTGCAGATGAGAAGGGTGAATGTAATACAACTGAAAAATCTATTCCAAAATCTCGGCCAGGATAGAAGATCGTCCACCAAAGTCAAGAAAAGGGATGGTACAGTCCTCCATCAAGTGAAAAAGAACTGCTTGATGAGTGGCGGCAATACGTTAGCTCTCTACTCAACAACGATAATGGTCCCTCACCAACATCGGTGACGCTACCGTCGCCTGCTGACCAGGACCTTCCTATATTCCAAGACCCACCATCCCTTGAAGAAACCAGAAAGCACATTCACGAATGAAAAACAACAGGCAGCTGGATGACAGGGCAATAACCTCAGAACACTCCAGAGTGGTGGGGCGGTAAGTTGGTCCGGTCATCACAGTTGTGCTTGAAGTTTTCACCACTCTTGCACCCCCCGAACAGTGGATCACTAACATCATTGTCCCTTTGCCTAAGAACGGAACCTCAGCTTCAGAATATTACAGAGGATTTACCTTGATTCAGTGGCACAAAAGTCTACAACAACATCCTGTTAACAAGAATAGAGAGCATGTTGATCCTATCCTAAGAATCCAACCAACTGGGTTTCGCCCATGTAGAAGCCGTGCACATCAGGTGTTCACATCCTAGAGAATCTGGAGCTTTTCAGAGGTCACTCCCACCGTCACCATCACCTTCATCGATTTTAAGAAAGCCTTTGACTCGATCACCAGGAAGGTCATGTTCTGGTTCTCCGGCACATGGTATCCCAGACCGGTTGGTAAAAGCCATAGTCGTTTCTCTACAGCATTCCAAAGCGCTGTTATGGGAGATGGAAATATCTCGGAGCCTTTCCCGTTTCAACATGTGTACTGCAGGGAGATGTATTAGCTCCCTTTATTTTCATTGTGCTGATAGACTACTTGCGGCAAAAGGCAACTAAAGATACAGATTCCGATTGATGACACATCCACTTCAGTCCAGGAGGTATCCACCAAAGTCTTAAACGACCTAGATTTTGATGACGATCGCCCTACTGAGTCTTCAATCCCTAGAGCTTCCGCACGTTATCACGAACATCGCTGGCAGCTGAGCATTGGGCCTTATCATCAGGGTGCAAAGAACAGAGTACAGACTACCAACTGCACCCACTGCCACTGCTTCCAAGTTTATGGCGAGTGCATCAACCATGTCTCCGACTTCAAAGTATCTTGGTGTATGATGGCTTCCAGTACTAAAGACCTTAACAGACAAAAAGCCCTTGCCTGGGCGCATTTGGAAGTTGGCGCGCATTATGGAGTAAGTCAAGTATCCCAAGCGAAATGAAGTACGCCTCTTCAACACAACATGTGTGACAGTATTTTTGTATGGCTGGCGAAATTGGGTGCTGACAACAATTTGGAGAGTAGTAAATTTCCTTTTGCACATGTTGCTACAGAATCATGCTGAACGTCAAGCGCATTGAACGTGTCCCAAATGCCAAATCTATGCTGCTACAGTTACGGAGCCTCTATAAACCGTAATACTGGACAGCTTACTTTTTCCTTTGGTCATATTCTAAGATGCCAGAGGGAGAGCCTAGTAGTTATATGCTTTCTAACTAACACTAACACCAACACATGGCAAGATGAAGCCAGGCCGACAGAGATCATCAATATCTCTCCTACATCATCCAAAAGCTCTTGGGGACACAAACCACATGTTTGCACACCAAAGCTCTCTCCAAACTTGGCCCAAACAGAAGTGACTGTAGGAAACTTGCGATCGCCTGACCTGCCGGCAGACTGATTATATGATGCCAATAATTGGCATGCAAGTGCCATAGGGGTACAGACAATGATTCAACCATCTAAGATTACTTTTAAAATTGTAATTTCACCATCAAGAGGGCATTGTATTCTGATGCCTCTGGGTAATTCAAGACTACTTTGATGAGACTGCTCAGTGAGTTCTAAAATGTTGACATGATTTGCGCCAATTTCCACTGAAAATCAATCTAACATGACCCGCCCCTCTCCCTCTTTCCATGTACCACAAGGTCCTCACTCTTCATCCTCAGCAACTCCTCAAACATATGGGTTGGGTATTCTGAAAGGGAGACTAACTTAGACCTGGGTTTCACCAGGGTTAGTCCTACAAGAGGGGACCTTTTTGTGCCTTTCAAAATACTGTGAAGTTAATGTACCAGGTGATAAATTCCTCATGGATAGGCTGGAACAGCCCATCCTTGAGGAAATTTTTTCGCCCATTACAGCACACTTTTAGAGTTTGTTGTAAGAAAAAAAGGTCCCTGCTTGTAGGACTAACCCTGGTTTACCCCAGGTCCTAAAGTTAGACACCCCTCCCTTTGTCATATACAGCCATATTATTATTCAAGCTATTTACTTATCACCACCCTGATATGGATTAATGTCATCATCCATATGACTCTCCTCACATCCTTCAAACTGAGGAAGACTGAGTTGAGAAATATAACTTAATGTGGTTTTCAGTAACTGATTTTCTCAGTTACCATCTTCCTCTGACCATACTTCAGAGAGACTTTGAAAAGGAAAGAACGAGCTAAAAGTTTTCAATGTTCAGAACTTTTCTTATCAAACCGTACTGTAAAATAGTTCTAGTAAAACCTAATGGTTTATAGGATTTTTACTTTTATCTGCCCAGTTTTACCTTGATTGACTATAACCAAGTTGTTAATCTGTGCCCCTGGTCTTATTCAATTTTACATTGTTGGATCTTCCTAGTTCTTTTCAAGGTTTCCTCTCGCTTTGTAGGCGTGGTGACAACTTCTTCTCCAGTGGATAAAAACTACTGTGCGTTTTAAAATGTGAACCTTTTTTCGTTTTCTTTCCCTCCCTTGATTAGATGGTCTTACAAAATTTGAACATTTCCAAAGCATTTGTGATTGAAACTTGGTTTGATACCGGCCATTGAACCATTTTCAGTGGTAACTTCTCCTGCACTTTCATACCATCCTGAGGTCCCTTGCCATGTCCTTGATTACACACATTTGCGTTGAATAGGACTTTCGTGTCCGGAGATGGAATAAGACATATCTCTGAATGGATGGCCCCCTTGGATATATAGAGGTGAGTCAGAAGAAAATACAGCCAAATGAGGGATTTTTTTGTGAAGAAACGATAACAGATTAACCAAATTTAATTCATGCTTTAGATAGTCCTGTTAATCAGCTTTCACAATATTTTAAATTTTTAAAATCGATCAAAGCCATTGACAAAGGCTACAGTTCTTTTTGTGAAGGTAATCCATTTTTAAATGACGCGAACAAATTGCACACTGGATGTACACATGAGACTCATTACTACTCATTATTACGCAGCGTGAGGGCTTCAAAATAAATTAACTGGTTGATTCTTTGGCGCCGTATTCAAATGCTACGCAGGACATGTGTTCAATATTGTAGAATACTTAAGATTTAATGAAATTAACAGGTTATTTAAAATGGAAATTCTAATGCTTTATCTGTTATCCAGCCCTATATTTTGACAATTTTACTATGTGGAAATCAAGCAAGTGCAAATTGTTGCTTCAAGTCTAAATATTGATTTCATAAATGTTATTTTGATATATGGTTTCATTTTAAAGTCTTACCCAACAATGTAACCAGACATTTTCATTTGGGGAGGGGGACAAGGTGACGTGAACCATTTAACTTTTGGGGCACCACTAAAACACATTTTGCAAAGGTCAACATGGTAATCTGTCAATACTGTAACATTTATTACTTTTCCTGATCTCTATTGGGACCAGGAGGGGGCAAAGATTTTGAGTGTGGATTCTGCCCTTACCCTTCCCCTCCCACGCCCTCACCCACAGACTGGTTACGTCACTGGTATTCCCTGACATTTATTCAAAATGTTTAATTAATGGAGGATATGCTGCAAATACCAAGCTGAACGTAAATCCAAGAGTACTCTTTGGGTTACTCTAGCGTGTAACTTGTTCGGTCTTTCACATTGGGTACTTTCAATGCTGCAGCTGTAACTTTTGAACGTGTTAATCAATTTTAATGCCGTAATTTTTATATGAGAGCTAACAACACAGGGAATGTACTACAAAAAGAAAATATATGAATAGCACAGAGAGTTTTCCATGAAAAATCGCTCAATTTGGTTGTACTTTTTTTTGACTCGCCCTGTATTGGGCTGAGTAGCCATCTGAAACATAACTACTTCTTGAGGGATGTGACGATTCTTGCTTGAAGATGGTGATAGTTTGAAATGAGAAATTGTGAACTGCATGATGGTCATGAAGATGATGGAGTGTATCACAGGCATAAGACATTCTTGAGTTAGGCTGTTATAATATCCAGTGACCTGCTCCTGTATCCAGTG
The DNA here is from genome assembly GCA_023653785.1 of Ophioderma brevispina. NCBI lineage: Eukaryota > Metazoa > Echinodermata > Ophiuroidea > Amphilepidida > Ophiodermatidae > Ophioderma > Ophioderma brevispina. The sequence continues at coordinate 5,271 of JAMKCH010010431.1, read as the reverse complement.
TGCTGTATTTGGAGTTCATCTTGCACTTTTGCATGTGTAATTCTCTGCAAAGCCTGACACCATAGCACACCATCCATCAGGAAGCCGGGCAGGTATCAGGTTGAAATTGTTGTTGCTGCCATGATTTCAGGAACAGATGCTAGGAAAGTGGAGTGAGCTCTTCTTTCAACTCATGTATCAACTGCGAAAGTGTTCCTTTCTTGATCTCTTCCTTTCTTGCCACTACTTTTCCCCCAATTTTAGTGTAGAGATGTAACTTTCCAGAAATTTCCAGATTTTTGGCCATAAATAAAATCTGGAAATGAAAAGAACAAAATATTTTTTTTTCAATTTCTGAGATCAAAGTGTTCATGATAAGATAAAACTGCATCAAAACCAAAGTTATAAGTACCAGTTTATTTTAGAGAAGGGGTCTTGTACCTTAAAATCGTGTAAGAAAATATGTTCCCCAGAGCTTCACCGGATGCTACGCTAAAATTTGGTCTTCTCGTCGGTTCAAAGTTTGAATTTTCAGGAAATGGGACTACTCCTCTGTTACATCTCTGTTAGTGGGTGCAGATGTTTTACTTGTTTCTCGCACCTTCCAGCTACAATCTGCCTCTATCTTCAGCTCTTTGTGATGTGAGTTGATAACCTTTGAACACCACAGTGTTCACATAATTCTCTCCATGCAGGTGTTCTTATGGTATCTATCTTCTTTGGGGCACATGATCAAGTCATTTGCTTCACTTAATCCATTTATCTTCACTGATGGTACTTTTTGCTTGATGTAAACAGTGTTTAGTGCTTGGAGTTTCAGAGTCACATTTTCACAATATTCGCAAAGACAGCCACGGCGGAGCTTTATATTGGTGACTTTACGTATATGTTTTGGTCTGAGCCTGAAAAATTATGTCAAGCCAATGCTGTGATCTGGAAAGTCCTTCAAGAAATATTGGTGCACTGCTCTAATTGGTTTGTTGATTGCCCTTGTCGTCTTTAACATTCTTGTACTCACTGAATTTAGTCTTGTACTTCATGATTTCTGACATGTCTCTCAGGTTTTCCAATATTCATTTACATCCTTCCTAATTCTGTGCCAAAAAAATCTGTGATTGATTCGGTTTCCTACCCAAATGACTTGCTAGTGGAATATGATGTAGGTCTAAATGTTGACGCCAAATTCATTCTTCAAGTTGCCATAGAATGGTTAAACATGCAGGTCCTCCATGTCATTGTGTTTTAGAATGATACCCACATGCACATCAAACTGAAAGACAGTATTATCCATTCTAGTGCAGCCCTTTCACAGCAAAAGGGCCTAACTCAAGATACAAGCAAAAGAAAGCATTACTACAAATTTCGCTTTAAAATGTTTTCAGCAAGCCTCAACATTTAAAATAAAAAAGGTCATTATGCTTTTACTTTGCAAGAAGGACCTTTAAAAGCAAAGTGACATATGTTTCATTTTGCAATACCATGTCACGTTAAAAAAAATAGAATGTAAGGTTGTTTCTGAGTTGAATATCATTTCTGAAAGGGTTGAATGGCCAGAACACTGAGTTACAATATGCTCATTCACCAAGGACACAGTTCAGTAGGTTGTACTTGTACATACATTGACATGAACTGACCTTGTGCGATCTGGGTATCATATATCATAACCAAAAACCAAGGGGTGTATTTTCTAAAATACATTGGTGAATGAAAGCTACTGAACTGTGCCAAGGGAATTGAGATTTTAATAGCTCAAAAAATTAAAAAATTAATTTTTATTTTAATTTTTTTTTTCAATTTCTGAGATCAGTGTTCATGATAAAGGTATAACTGCATCAAAAACGGAAGTTTTAAGTACCAATTTATTTTGTAGAAGGGGTCTTGTACCTTAAAATCGCTTAAGAAGATACGTTCCCAGTAGCTTCACCGGATGCTACGCTAAAATTTTGGCCTTCACGTTGGTTCACATTTTGGATTTTCAGGAAATGGGACTGCTCCTCTGTTACATCTCTGAGCATTGTTTCATTTTGTGTGTTGCTTGCCTGCTTCTTGTCCACATATCCTGATTCTATCTGGGAACCAAATTTTTCCATTATCCTTGCTTTTATTCCATCAAATTTGGATCGCTTCCTTGTCTGAAACAAAATACACGAGTAGCAATGCAATTGTAGTTGGTGATGCTAAAGAATACATCTATCTTATTATTAAGGAGGCTTCCACATTAGCTTTGAGGGCGGCTTAATCGATCGAGGCAAGAACTGTTTTTCGCACATTTTGTCAGGGACATTGATATTTTTTACCTAATATCAACTCGAGGCATGCATTTCGAAGTCATTGTATTATTATTATTCAGTTAATTGAATTTGTCACGTTTTTAGTAGTCATGTACAGATCAAAGACACTCTCATTGATAGACTACTTTGTAGTTCAACATTGTTTATTTTTCTAATGGAGCTCTTCTAATACATTATTGAAGCATTTTGATAAGAGCTAGGCATTTTAATATTCTTTGTAGGTATAAACATAGGCTTACAGAAAGGCTGATTTATATGTCTCTTCTTGGACTCTTCTTTTTTTCTTTCTGGTGATCATCATCAATGTGGCAGGCTGTGCTGAAAGTAATGCGTATCCTACTTCACAGAGCTTCAGCTCAATGACTGAATGCATAGAATCATCCTTGCTCTGGCCATGGTTGTCTCAAAAAGTATAAAGATACGGAGTGGATATTGGATGATTTACAAACCAGTGCAGCAAAGTGGGAATTATTAGTATTTTTATTCTGGCCCAGACACTTGTCATAGAACAAATTAACCATTGCTGCTTTTTACTTGTCCTTTGGATGTCAGGAACTGGTACAAGCATTGTGCTATTTTGTTTGGTCATTGTTTGGTAATGTCTTCATGTGAGACAAAGCAGAAGCCATCTCGAGTGCCTAATGTCAAACTCTCTAAAGTTGTAGCATGCTAGACATTCCTTATAGAATTTTTTTCTCTTCTGTTTGATTGTGGTATTTAAATGGCCTGCTGGAAATAAAATGCTGGGTTGATGATTTGAGGATTTTCTTGTGACGTCGCTTTGAATTCGGCTTTGATCGCACAAACCTTGTTTTTTTTTGCAATGCGTTTTTCACACACTGAACGTAGTTTTGCCTTCTCCTCTGATGTTGTAGCATGGAAATTATGCATACACCACATTGATGTTTCTTGGGTTAGTAAAATTTCACTTCATAGAATGAAATGTTTGGCTATAAAATGACCAAGAAACTCCATGTGGATTCTAATCCAACTTCTGATCATTGGCCAGATGAAAGCATCGCAAACTTATCTCGGTGCATCTCGACTTCCCCGGGTCACATGTTGGCCCAAGTGGCTGATCCAGATGGTCAGCCAGGTACAACTTTACCCCTATGCCTACTTGTATATTCAAGCCCACCCTTTGCCTTTTCTTGCTGTCCTGTGGCTCCTTTCTTTACTATTGTCCTATTCTCACATGGTTCCCCTTCAGCATAGCTGTTTGACGCCATGCAAATTGTCTCTTGTATTTTTAGAACCATTTTAAGCAAAGCCGACACAATTTTGACAACTGATATAAGTAGGTACATGCAAGAGCTATTATCGCTGCAAAAATCAGACTAATCCATTGCTGGAATCTTGCCATATAGACCTACAAAGGTCTTGATTTGTGTGTTATAGCACCCTCTATATGCCCATTCTCCATAGAAAGACATGGAAAACCAGATTTTTAAGAAAAATCATATTTGCCCGCAATGAAATTTCATAAAATGGATGTACTTAGTGGCCTAAATAATCCAAATCAGTTGTCAAAAGTGTGTCGCTGGCGATAATTTTTGTTTTATTCTGGTTTTGTCATAATAAATGACTTTCTCAGGGTGGGGGTCTTCAGCAGTAAATTTAGTCAGATGCGATATTATACACTAGCGTGTTCAGTCAGTATTTGATGTGCTTTGACATACTAACTAGTGTGTCAATTAAATCACAAAGCAGTTATTTATTCATATGAGTTTTAATTAGTGCGATTATCTCAATCACATTTCAGTCTCAACATTTTACCTGATAAGAGTTTAAATCATAGATATTGATAACAACCATAAATCATTTTGTCAAAAAAAATGTGATACGTCAGTGTGCTGAATCACCGAGGTATTTTTTTATCTTTGACCCAAAATTTCCAATCTTGGATGCCAATTTCCTTGATGAAATGTTCAAATCTAAGTAAGTTCTGACACCTTTTCTACTTGTCTTCTGTCAACCATACAAAATTGTCTCCATCTTGTAAATATTTCACAATTTGGTACACTAACTGATCTGCTATCCTAAAGAGCTAAGTGTCAGGTACAATTCTGATTCTAATTCCAATTGAACAACGATTCTTGTGCAGCGACACTTTTTTTTTCCTACTAAAATCACACTTTACATCAAGACTACATGCACCATACTCTCGATCACTCATGGACCAACTCTTGGTCTTTGGGACACTTACATCACAGACATGAATACTAAAATGCAAGCCTGCAATAGCTGTAACCTGGTTTAAAAACTTGGGACACCCTCCAATGTGCTTTCAACTTGGCACTTCTATGTCATTTATGGAAATGTGGAAAGGTTATTGAACTCCTCAATCATGCTGTCATAAGGTCTTGCCACAAATTCCATCGGACGACCTAACAAAATGTTCTTGGATCACCAATGGACAATCCAGTAGAGCTTATAACTATAAAAAGAATGACCCCTTAATAAATCTATTTTTACAAATAACTACAACAAATTAAATGAACGGAGGATATAATGAATTCATAGAAAAATGTTCAACAAGCAGGCACTTGGTTTTAAGGCATGCTAGTATCATTGCACCCAAAAGCTCTTCTGAAATGCTCTTTAGATTACATACTTTGCTCTTGGCTTATTTGCATGTAGTGCCTCATCTTCAGTTGTGGATAAATTGGTCATCCTATCAGCAGCCTTGTTAAGCTTCTTCCTCTCCTTGTCATAAGTTGCTGAAATAATCGGTTACAAAAATCAAATTCTGGTACCACAAATAAGTTATTTGTTACAACTAACTTATTTGTGGTACCAGAATTTGATTTTGTCTTTGTTGCTTCCAATGGCTGTGAAGTGGCGGCAACAGAAAATCCTTGGAAATTGTTTCTTACAGAGTGCAGATGCTCATTGAATCTGTCAGCCAAGCAGTGGCAAGTTTCGCCAATATAGTTTATGACACTTGGTACAGATGGTGGTGTACACCAGATTGAAAGAAGTTCATGTGAAGTGACTGGTT
>JAMKCH010010430.1:0-54058 GCA_023653785.1 Ophioderma brevispina | reverse complement strand
CTGAATTAACATGTGTTTCCAAAATCAAATTACATTTTTCTCTGTTGAAAAAGAAAATACATAACAAGACATCAGAAACACAAGCCTTGGCAGTTGATTGTTATAATAACACAGCCTGGAATGTAATGATCACTTTCCAAGAGATGGTACAATTTGAGAAAACAGTCACTACTGTACATCATGGAAACTCAATCTCCGGTAAGGTGACTGAATACAGCAGATAAGTGTTGCTGGAAAGAAGAAAAAAGACTCAAATTAGATGGCATCCTGAATAACTTTTTGGAAAAACTTTATAATTTGACCCCCTCAATGACATTTGACTTAAGATCAATAGAACACTTATCAGATGGCATTTGGAATGACTTTTGGAGCAGAGCAATTTTATAATTTGACGCCACAATGATCTTTGATCTCAGATATGACCCTCTGAATTTTCCAGATGTTCAAGATGCCATTAGATAGCTGGGACATGTATTGCATGGAAAATGTTGGAATACAGAAGAAACTATGAACTTGTAACATTGTCCATGTGGCTGAGTGCACGTGTGAGATTATTGCCCGAAATCCATCTCATAAGACAGCTATTCACTATATTCTACTTCAATCACCATTGCAATCTCTAACTCTAAAAATAAAAAAATAATAAAAACTTTGTGTCTGGAGTGGGAATTAACCCACAACCTTTGGATTACACTGACGAGCACCTACAGACGCACGCCACGCAATCCGAGCCAGCAAAAAGTCATAAATACATTAACGGAATAAGCGCACACATAATCATGAAAATTGCCGATGCGATGAGTTGAAAAACATGCTCCTAGAACATGATTTCAGGCCTGAATCTCGTATTAGCTGCCAGTCACAGCTGTTTGACACCAAATTGTATCTTTTATTTGTAGAACAATTTTAAGCAGTGGCGACACACTTTTGACAACTGGTATAAGTAGGGACATGGAAGAGCTATAATCTCCGCAAAAATCGATATAGGTCATAATCATCTGTTTTTGCCTTCCGCCACGAACAAATTTGCCTTCCGTGAGATCTTTAAGGGAAGGCAAAACGTAGCGTGTAGATTTTAGCATGATTATGCAACATTTTAAACAACATTTTGACTTTTCATATAAATTTCTAATACCAAAGGAAATATTAAATACATATAGCCAATTTTTAAATTTTATGACATAGACAAAACCCTTTAATCCGCCGAGAATTTGAGAATTTCACTATTCTATTTACTCGTTGATTAATTTAAGGAATACAAGCACAAATCCCCATCAAACTTGTTATGAACGGGTGCCAGGTTCTCACGGAAGGCAAAACGTAGCGTGTAGATTTTAGCATGATTATGCAACATTTTAAACATATTGACTTTTCATATAAATTTCTAACACCAAAGAAAATATTAAATACATCGATTCTTTAAATTTAATGATAATCATAAATCCTCATCAAACTTGTTATGAACGGGTACCAGGTTCTCACGGAAGGCAAAACGTAGTGTATAGATTTTAGCATGATTATGCAACATTTTAAACAACATTTTGACTTTTCATATAAAATTCTAATACCAAAGAAAATATTAAATAGATATAGCCAATTTTTAAATTTTATGACCTAGACAAAACCCTTTAATCCGTCGAGTATTTGAGACTTTGACTATTCTTTTTACTCGTTTTACAACCACAAATCCCCATCAAACTTGTTATGAACGGGTGCCAGGTTCTCACGGAAGGCAAAACGTAGCGTGTAGATTTTAACACGATTATGCAACATTTTAAACAACATTTTGAATTTTCATATAAATTTTAAAAACACAAAAAAACACCATAAAATTAAAAAAAACATTTTTAAATTTAATGACAAAGACAATCCTTTATAATCTGCCGCGTTGTGAGACCTTTAGTCTCAATTAAACCAAAAAAAATCTTTTTCCACGTTATTTTAACAACTATACACTTTTTAAAAAAGAAAGTGTTTTTATTTTTTGTATATTTTGAAATGTTTTTAAAGTTAATTTAATGATGTAATCATTTTGGAGCTGATATCATTTAAAAAGAAATTACTTCATAAACCCGATGATTAATCAGAGATCGTGACGTGGACCAGGCGTACGGTTTATCCGCTCTCATGATCCTACGGAAGGCCAAATAAGATGATCCTAATTTTGGCGGGATTAATGCATTTTTTGTACTATTGTTTGCCATTTTTAGGAGTTTCTTCCTTTTTAAAAGGTTTTTTGACCTTTGTAGTGATATTATTTTCTTTTACCTCGTTGATTATATTTAAAAAAGATACAACCACAATTCCCATCAAACTTGGTATTATGAACGGTTCCAGGTTCTCACGGAAGTCAAAACTTAGCGGAAGCTTTTAGCATGATTATGCAACATTTTAAACAACATTTTACTTTTCAGATAATTTCTATTACCAAGAAAATATTAAATACATATAGCCAATTTTTAAATTTAATGACAATCACAAATCCCCATCAAACTTGTTATGAACGGGTACCAGGTTGTCACGGAAGGCAAAACTGTGTAATATATTTTAGCATGATTATGCAACATTTTAAACAACATTTGCCTTTTCATATAAATTTCAATATCAAAGAAAATATTACATAGATAAGACCAATTTTTTAATTTTAGACCTAGAGCCAAACCCTTCATCCGTCGAGTATTTGATACTTTGACTTATTCTTTTTTACTCTTTTTACACCACAAATCCCCATCAAACGGTTTGACCGTTGCCATGTTCTCACGGCAGGCAACACGTAGCCGTGTATATTTTAAATTTAACAGGATTATCAACATTTTAAATAACAATTTTGACTTTTCATATAAATTTCTATAGCAAAAATATATTAAATGCATGTAGTCATTTTTAAATTTTATGACAAAGACCCAAGCCTTTAATCTGCCGAGTATGTGAAGACTTTCGTCCAATTAACAACAAAAAAATCTTTCACGTTTTTTTAACACGACTATACAATATTTTAAAAAAGAAAGTGTTTTTTTTTTGTATATTTTGAAATGTTTTTAAAGTTAATTTATAGATGTAATCATTTTGGAGCTGATTATCATTTAAAAAGAAAATACTTATAAAACAGATATTATCAGAGATCGGGACCAAGCGTACGGTGTATACGCGCGCATGATCCTACGGAAGGCAAATTAAGATGATCCTAATTTTGGCGGGATTATGCAATTTTTTGGTACTATTGTTTCCATTTTTATGAGTTCTTCCTTTTTAAAAGGTTTTTTGACCATTTGTATGATATTATTTTCTTTTTACTCGTTGATTTAAAGAATACAACCACAAATTCCCATCAAACTTGTTATGAACGGGTGCCAGGTTCTCACGGAAGGCAAAACGTAGCGTGTAGATTTTAGCATGATTATGCAACATTTTAAACAACATTTTAACTTTTCATATAAATTTCTATTACCAAAGAAAATATTAAATACATATAGCCAATTTTTAAATTTAATGACAATCACAAATCCCCATCAAACTTGTTATGAACGGGTACCAGGTTGTCACGGAAGGCAAAACTGTGTAATATATTTTAGCATGATTATGCAACATTTTAAACAACATTTGCCTTTTCATATAAATTTCAATATCAAAGAAAATATTACATAGATAAGACCAATTTTTTAATTTTAGACCTAGAGCCAAACCCTTCATCCGTCGAGTATTTGATACTTTGACTTATTCTTTTTTACTCTTTTTACACCACAAATCCCCATCAAACGGTTTGACCGTTGCCATGTTCTCACGGCAGGCAACACGTAGCCGTGTATATTTTAAATTTAACAGGATTATCAACATTTTAAATAACAATTTTGACTTTTCATATAAATTTCTATAGCAAAATATATTAAATGCATGTAGTCATTTTTAAATTTTATGACAAAGACCCAAGCCTTTAATCTGCCGAGTATGTGAAGACTTTCGTCCAATTAACAACAAAAAAATCTTTCACGTTTTTTTAACACGACTATACAATATTTTAAAAAGAAAGTGTTTTTTTTTTGTATCTTTTTTTGAAAAGGTTTTTAAAGCATATAAAAGGTTATTTGATTTAAGTATATTAATTATTTAATTATTACCTCGTATTAAGGTATATATCTAATCAAATAAATCCAAGATTTACTGATTTAACTTTTTAATTAGTAAAATATCTGATTTTTCACTTCCGTAGTGCCCAAGGGGGGGGGGGGGGGTTTCCTAGGGGACCCACCCTAATTATTCTATTGAAGGCCGTTGGCGGATTTAAGTTTTTTTGTATCAGGAAAGCGTATTCCTAAATCAGACAATTAGCAAAAAACTCCTGAAAATTGATTGTCGTAGCCGAGAAATCGCAAAAAAATCAAATATTGGGTACTATGGACCCCCCCCCCTTGGGCACTTAAGTGTTAATCCACCGAGTACCTGAGACTTGCCAATTATACAAATGAAGAAAATGGTTATGTTAATTTTAATACAATTATACCAGGCGGATATGTGACATAGGTCGGAGTTTCATCTCAGCAAATTTTAATTTTGTTGCCAAAAGAAAAACTGGCGACAGGTGGTGTGGACAAACACCTAAGTTAATAAGTTTCTACAAAAAAAAGGCACACAACATGGCTACAAATAGGTCAACACACACACACACACCTAAAACACGCACAGGCAGAGCTACGCACAAACACCATGGACACAAGCGATCATACTTCGTGCCATGCCTTGGAATCAGTCTATACTCAAGGACGCATGTGCTCGGTCGTTTTAATATCAATAGCTTGATAAAAATCCCTATGCCACATAATGCTATGGCCCGTCAATCACCCAAGTGGTCCTCCATGGTGGAATGATATGCCAGATTATCACGGAAGGCAATGTGACTAGATATCGCTGTGGTCAAAGACACGAAACCAGCCGAGGATAGCTTCAAACCAAAGCCTAAAAATAACCCCAGCTTCGAAAACCTAGCCCCAGCTTATTAAACAAGCCTAGCTTGCGAACCCAACCATATCTGATCTGAGCACAGTCGAGGTATGACCGACCCTAAACGACCTTACGATCTCGAAAATATGTAAACATATTTGGAGTGTCATAAGGATCATATTAAATTTCTATCCATTACACTGCTTTCCATATTTCTAAATTAAATTATTAAAAAAAGAAAAAACCTAAAAAATTAAAAAAAAAAAAAAATCATAAGGATCATTTCAGTAAATATCGATCATCGGGATTTCGAAAAAAAAAATGACCTTTGACCTCTTAATGACCGTTGATCTCAAAAATATTTCAACATGTTGAGGATGTCATAAGGATAATTTCAGTTAAATGTTAGCTCAATTAGAGCATTTTGAAAATTGGATCTTTGACATCTTAATGACTTTTGATCATCCAAAAATATTTCAACTATGTTTAGATTTACAATAAAAGATCATTTCAGTTAAATTTCAGCTCAATTGGAGCATTTTGGAAAAATTTGACCTTCGACCTCTAAGACTTGATCTCGAAAATATTTCCACATGTGTAGGAGTCATTAAGGATAATGCAGTTATATTCAGCTCAAGATTTGGTTTTTTGTCGGTCGATATTTGTTGTAATGTGTGATTGTTTGAAGTTCAATGTGTAATTAACATATATAAGGAGGATTTGAAAAAAAAATGGACCTTTGGACCCTTAATGACTTTGATCTTGAAACTATTTCAACATGTTTAGATGTCATCAGATCATTTCAGCAAAATCAGCTCAATTAGCAAGAGCATTTTGAAGTGTGACCTTGACCCCTGAATGACATCCATTAACTGGTATGGAATTTATAACATGCACCAGTACAAAGTAGACCAATTCTACCAATAGAAGACCTATGTCAGTATTTGTCTTTTTCATTTTTCTCATTTTTATTTTTTTACAATTACTAAAGAGTGGAATCTATTATAACCATGATACGCTACAAAATCAACTTTAATATTCTTTTTGGTTTATTCGCATTTTCTGGACTAAGGAGAAAAACATAGAACTGCCATACATAAGCCATCGAAATTGAACATTCCCCGGGAAATGTAACCCCACTGAAATACGATTTGTGCATTCAGCAATCGAGTAAAAATTTTTTATTGTTTTTGACGTGATTTGCCGGATTCGCCGACAATATGAATTAAGTGCGGTTTCAAAAACCCAAGGGTGACTTGACCGGAAGGAATGAAAGGGAGAGCTGCAATTAAAATAGAAAATCCCCCCTCCGCTACACTAAAGTACAGGACTATTACAGGTGAAGCGGAGTTGTGACATTACATACGTGTACGTTTTAGAAACCAATTCTATAGATATAGCTGTGGTCAAAAAGACACGAAACCAGCCCGCGGATAGCTTCAAACCCAAGCCTAAACTAACCCCAGCTCGAACCTAGCCACAGCTTCGAAACTTAGTAGTTCGAAACCCAACCATATTAGATCTGGAGACAGTCGAGGTAGTGACCTAAACGACCTTCGATCTCGAAAATATTTAAACATTTTGGATTGTATAAGGTCATATTAAATTTCTGTCATTAGTAGCATTTTGAACATTGACATTTGACATCTTAATGACGTAGGTTTCAAAAATATGGTCAAATGATTCGGATGTCATAAGGATTATTTCAGTAAAATTCAGCTCAATCGGATGATTCGAAAAAATGACCTTTGTACCTCTTAATGACTTTGATCTCAAAAATATGTCAATGTTGAGGATGTCCTAAGGTCATTTCAGTTAAATTTAGCTCAATTAGAATTTGAAATTTGTGATCTTTGACATCTTAAGAACCTTGATCTCCAAAATATTTCAAATATGTTTTAGAAGATCATAAAGATAATTTAAGTAAATTTCAGCTCAATGCGAGCATTGGAAAAATTGACCTTCGACCTCCAATGGACCTTTGATCTCGAAAATAGTTCATAACATGTTTTTAGGATGTCATAAGGATCATTCGTTTTAATTTCAGCTCAATCGGGGATTTGAAAAAAAAATGACTTTACCTCTTAATGGACCTTTGATCTCGACAATATTTCAACATGTTTAGGATGTCATAAGGATCATTTCAGCAAAGTTTCAGCTCAATCGCTAGCATTTGAAAAGTTTGACCTTTGACCGTGAAGGACCTCCATTAAATTGTCTGGAATTATAACATGCACCAGTACAAGTAGAAACCAATCTACCAATCAGAAGGACTATGTCCGTATTTGTCTTTTCCATTTGCTCATTTTTATTTTTTTTTTACCCATTAATAAAGATTGGTAATCATTATAAACCATGCTACGCTACAAAATCAACTTTAATATTCTTTTTGTTGATCGCATTTTCTTGGGACTAAGGAGAAAAATATTAGAACCACCATACATAAGCCATCTAAATTGAAACCTTACCCGGGAAATTGTACCGCACTGAAGTACGATTTTTTTGCATTCATCAATCTAGTAAAAAGATTTTATTTGGTTTTTGAGTGATTGCCGGACTTCGCCAGAAATAATACTTAAATTACGGTTTCAAACCAACCAAGGGGACTTGACGGAAGAGATTGAAAGGAGCGCTGCAAAAAATATAATCCCCCTACACTAAAGTACAGGACTATATATAGGTGACAAGCAGAGTTGTGACTCACATAACTGTACGTTAGAAACCAATTCCCAATATCTCCTATATCGATTGTTAATCATCACGTAATAGATTTAAACTTTCTTCGAAATGGAATGTAAGGCTGTACCAGCTAAAAATGCTGGTTTTTGCAGACCCAAGGTTAGGTGGCCTTTCATACTGGCGTACTAACAGGCGAGCAGGCGAGCGAAAACGAACCCCCCCTTACCAGATTTGCAAAAATGCCCCTCTCTCTGCCCAGGTGACTGAAACACTATCTGGTACACCAATAGACGATAATTCAGGGGTCTAGGAACAATTTTGGTGTTGATAGCTCTTGGATTGCGGGAGAAGAAGGATGTTCTAGATTTTGACACCAAAAAAATTAATATTTTTCTTCAAATTCACTTGAACCCAATCTGTGGACACCCATATGGGATGGGTCAAGTGCGTTCTTGGATGAATTTGGCTTTAAATGGGCCCAAGCGTTTGGCACTAGAAGCTTTTTAAGCTTGAGCGCCGGTGTTGCCAGAAGAAGAAGAAGAAGAAACCGATCAAATACAATAACCCGCAGTGCTACGCCCACGGCTGGTTAAAGGTCTTTTCTGGTCTGGTTGCAAATCTCCAAAATGTCTCTTCTGCCACAAGTAAGCACTGATACCACTTGCGGGATGCATTGTTATCAGTGTCAGGTCAGTAAGGGGTCATTTCCAGTCAGAGTCTATATACCAAATATGTGATGCCACGTGCGTCAGATGTTCATGGTTGACACAGATCTTGAGAGTCAAAGTTCATTTAGGATCAATGCTTTAAATTGGATCAAATGGCCAAAATCAGCTGATATGTAAGTAAGCTTGGTAGCTTAGAACAGACTCCTCCTTGGCGACTTTAGGTGCCGTACATGCAGTCTATAGTAGTTTTACCCATAGGTCAAAGTTTGGGTAAAAAAGGTCAGATGTAAAACTAATGTGGATTCATGTGAATACCGATGTCATCACATATGTTTGTAGAAGCAGCATTTTGTACAGAAAAAACCCATTTTGCCTTATTGACTTTTGTCAATGCAGCGTTTGTTGGGGGTAATATTGTTTTTAATCAATTTGGTGGTCGACTCGAGTGAGTCTTGACTTACCGCACATTTTTTTCTAGAAGAGAAGAGGGGCCAAATGACCAACGCTTGGGTGTGAATGACAACTAATGACAAAGGTAATTTTTCAACTTGGTCAATACCCTTGTTCATTCATTCGTGTAAGTTCAAAATCACAGTGGAAGATCCGTCTTTAACCAGCTGATAGTTTCATCGTCCAGGTTGATCAGGCCTGGGATTCCTCTTGAGGACTTGTAGACCTCACAGTCATCCATGATGTGGCTAATGGTTTGTGGCTCTCCACAATTGCAGTTTGATGAAAGTTTCGCACCGATCTTATGAAGGAAGTGCTTTGTACAGCCAGTGCCAGTTCTGAGTCTGTTGAGGTTGACCCATGCTTTCCTATCAAGGTCACAGCCTTTGGGCTTGCAAGATCGGCTGTCCACAAACTGCTTTAGGTTCAAGGTAGAGGATGACCATTGCTCAGACCATCTGTCATTGATCCACGATGATCGATAAGGATGCTGCGACAGCAGTGTCAGTGATTCCGTGGAATTCTCTGATCTTCAAAGGGTGTTGATGGGGGGATTAGGCTACCAGGTTCATCACACTTCTTGGCGAGCTTGATTGCTTGAAAGTTCCTCCTAAGGTTTGCAGGAGCTATGCCAGACAGAATTGGAAGATATTCTACAGGCGTCGCCAAAAGGCAACCACTGACAAGTCTCATTGCACCATTCAGAACGATATCAATCTTGTGTACACTGTGACTCAATACTGGTGCAGCATATTCAGTAGTTGAGTATGACAAAGCAACAGTCGATGTATGTAAAGTGTTGAAGGATGCACCCCATCCAGTTCCTGCAAGCCTTCTGAGGAGATTAACATGAGGCTGCGTCTTGGCAGTGACCGCCTTTGTGTGTTGATTGAAAGTAAGGCTGCGGTCCGTGATGACATCAAGGTACTTCGGTGTTGGGTCGTGTGACAGTTTATCAACATCTAGAGTGATGTTAAAGTGTACTAACAGGCTAATTTTTAATTTAAGTATGTTTTAAAAGATGTCTTTGCGGTCTGAAAGAAATAATATCTACTGCAATATAGATTGCCTTATTAGCAGAATTAACTAATAAATGTTGCCCATGGAGGTCGCCATGTTCGGCATTGGTGACGTCGCTCGGCATTGGTGACGTTGTATGACTTTGTAAGTCAATTAGATAAAAACAGGTGTCTAAGGAATGTCTATCTAGGGTACTCCTGGTCAGAAAATCGGATTATATAGTGTGTCCAGTAGAAAAGCAGTAACGATCGATTAAAAACTGGGGCGGATTCCTGAACAGAATATAGCTGAAAAGGTTTGGTTATGGCATTAATTGGCTACTTATTTCAAGACACACTATGTACTATATGCCATCATGATTTCAATATTTCTCGTTGGCCGATCAAAATGGCTGCAATCATACGGAAGATATTATAAACGTTTTACTTTGATATCAATAATATAGTGTCATTTTTCTGACTGAAAGACATTCATTTGAAACAAAAATGTATTTATAATATGTTGAAGCACAAATTTTATTAGCCTGGCATTTCGCTTTAAGTTCTCTTTTTGAGCATCGATTTGCAAGGTGAAAAACAGAGCTGACGTTCTTGGGTTTGCTGAGTTTCAAGTGGCATCGGTGGAAGAATTGGCTTAAAGTGATGAGGTCTTTCTGCAGTAACTGTTTCCAAGACCTCAAATGAATCAGCAGCTATTCCAAGTGCCCGTATCGTCTGCGTAGAAGTACTTTAAACAATCCCCCTTTGGCATATCTGAGACTAAAATGTTGAAAAGACAGGGTACCAGGACAGAACCTTGTGGAACACTGTTCCGAAGTTTGTGCTTTCTACTGCATTGCCCATTTGATGTCTCCATGATGAAAGATCTGTCTTGGATGAGCAGCATTATGAACTTGGCAAGCTTGACATCAGGGAAGTTTTTGAGTAGCTTGAGGTAGAGACCTCAAGTCTAGAGGCCAGACTGTATCATATGCAGCAGTTAGATCTATGAAGACTGCCCCCAAACTTCTGCTTCTTCTAGAAGGCTGTTTCGATGCCATTAACTAGTCTTGCTAACTGATCAGTTGTTGATTTACCTCTTCCAAATCCAGCTTGGGTGCGGGGTAGATTTGCCTTGACCGTATCATTGATCCTCCTGAGTATCAGTCTCTCAAGCAGCGTATAGATGTGAGATAGCAGCGTGATAGGTCTGTAACTCTTGGGCTCATTTGCTGGTTTCTTGGGATTCAGGACAGCAATGACCTTTGAAGTCTTCCATCTTGAGGGAAAAGTTGACGATCTCAAGCAAGTAGAGAGGAAGAGTTGGAGCCATCGCACAGCTTCAGGTGCCATATTCTTCAAGAATTCTGTATGGATGTTGTCGATGCCAGGAGCATTCCCATTCTTGAGGACTAATTGCTTTGGTGATCTCGTCGAATGTGAATGGTTGGGACATGGGGCTTGACGGTGGAGAGATTTGTAGAAGCTGTTTAATCTCTTCATTGGCAACACGAGCATGGGCTTTCGCCTGTGGAGTGTGGGCTTGCCACTTTCCTTTGTTAAGTACTGAAGCGATAGACTTTGCAGAGACAGGACACTGTTTAGCTGGACATGCCCAGTGAGCTGGTTGATAGTGTTCCAGGCCTTGCGGCTTGAGTGGGTAAGGTTGATATTAGATATCTCCCCCTCCCATCTGGTACATCTCTTTTAGCCAAGCAGATTCAGTAGCTGGTTGCCTCGTTCTGTTCTCTCAATATCGCAGTTGGCATCGCAACACGATTTGTACAACTCGTCGCATTCCTTGTCCCAACAGGGGGTGTTGGAATTCCTTCTGCCTCTTGAAATGGAATGTTTAGCTGTAGCATAAGTCAGAATATGTATTGTTGATGTTGGATGAAGCCGGGTCTGGCAGCTTGGATGACAGTTCATTAGTGAGGTGTTTGAACTTGGGCCAGTTGAGGCTGGATATTGTGACCTTGATGTCACTGGTGACCAGGATAGGGCAATGGCCTGATCTAGTGAATCTTGGGAGGACAGTTCTAGAGCAGCGGGATCCGATGTCGCTGGTGACTGTTGACAGGTCGGGACAGGTCCATGTCCCATGGCTGCTTGAGTAGAAAGTGGGCGGATCCTTACTATCAAACAGCAATCCATTCAAGAGCCACTTTGCCGTTCTTGTCAATGTTGGAGTATCCCCACGCTGTATTTCTACAGTTGAAATCTCCGCAGACAAAGGAGCTCCGCTGAACTGCTGGAAGGGAGTTGGAGTCTGCCTCAGCTGGTGGTGGCTTATAGATGTTGATGAAGTGAGTTCCCATTGCTTCAAATGCTATCCACTGGATTGGTGAATTCACTGAAGAGTGCAGGGTTGAACTCGCTTGTATACCTTGCTTCATAGAGGAAGCGATGTGCGGAACAAAGCAAAAAAGGTCAAAATCTTCAATTTCAGCTTCTCTTGAGATTTGCAGTGAGTTTCGTGGAGGAGGATGATATTCACTCTGTTCTCCCTGGAAAGCTGTAAGATGATGTCGTGCTTAGCATGGGTGAGACCCTCGACGTTCAGCTGCAGGATACAGACTTTGGTGCTTGCCATAAGGAAAGTTCCTCTGTGAGTAGTTCAGCCACCGAAAATTAAGGGTGGGTCTTCAAGATGTTAACTGTGGTGTTATAAAACACAAGGTTTGGACTTTAATTTTTGAATCAGTTAGCCTCAACAGGTAATGTGACATTAACAGGGCCGCCGCGAGAAGGCTTCAACATGACCCCCTTTGACGTATTCCTTTGTACTGTGCACGATCGTTTTGTTGGGTAGAGAAAAACGGCCGCCGTGCAATTTCCGGTTTCTTCACGTTCGAGCGGCGAAAGTCTATCCAGTGTGTCTTTAGCGATCAATCATCAGTGATATTCATTTATCCTATTTTATCAACTTACAAAAGGCCTGCTTGATCATTTTTTCTTGTCTGAGACTTGCGAATATATTAGTGATTGTTTCCTATTTCGTATTCTAATAAGCGTAAATGATTAAAGGCGGAACAATTATGCTTAATATCTATCTATTGCAAAGGAGAAAATGTCGGGCACCACAAAACCTGTTTTAGGTCGTCCGATGAAATCATAAATTATTTCAGCATGATTCGCGTGTGTCAGTGTTTTGGTCGTTTGATTGTAGTGATTTAACCTAACTCATGATTAAACTCACCCTATGATGACAACCCCCAATACGAATACACACAATGCTACTAAGCCACCCAACACTTGAACCTAATGTGATCTTATAACAATATAGTAGTAAACATTCCAATTAAACTACCCCCATGTTCCACATCAACACTGCACACACACAAGGCACTCGATACCACTGCACTGATAGCTAATGCAGCCGGTAACATGGAATGTTATTGTAGATTTCGCTGCAAAAACATTGGACTTGTGATTTGTGTTGTTGATTGTGAATTACTTATTATAAATGAGACTTGGCCTTCTCAACACCGATGAAATCGCAAAGACCTCCTGGCAGCATATGCGTATGTAAAGTATTGTTAGGCTCCTCCATCTGTGATCAACATATGAGTTCTTCTAGTGGCTATATTTAGATCTCCCAGGTGTTGTTTATATGCTTAAAAGATCATGCTATATTAATCTAAGTACTGATATACACTACCCCAGATTTAGTCATTACAACGTTGGGAACAATGTTGGCCTAACATCACACGCGATGGTAGGCCAACGTCGACAAGTGACGTCGGGCAAACGTCATTTTGTCCGTCGGGCCCTAACGATGGACAGGCCGGTCGTTAATTTTGAACGTTGGACCAATGTTTGCCCAGCATTGGGCAACGTTCTCCCAACCATAATAAAAACGATTTTTTGCCATGTTAGAAAA
The DNA here is from genome assembly GCA_023653785.1 of Ophioderma brevispina. Lineage (NCBI taxonomy): Eukaryota > Metazoa > Echinodermata > Ophiuroidea > Amphilepidida > Ophiodermatidae > Ophioderma > Ophioderma brevispina. The sequence goes on along the minus strand of JAMKCH010010430.1, from coordinate 40,445 downwards.
AAAATCACTATTGGGATCCATGAATAAAAAGAACATTTCCCGATGGTTTTTTCACACTTAATACCCCCGTATAGCGTTTCATGATCTTTATTTAGGTTTAGATTATTATATAGTAACTGAAACTCGACTTACCCCGCCTTGACCGGGCTTCGACCAGGAGCCTTTTGCTTAAAGACTGCCGGAACTATCCATGAGCTAACTTGTCCTTCTTGATATCAAAGGGCATATATAAATATCAATTTTAAAAGCTTCAACATATAAACACACACTAAGTGAAAAGACTAAAGCGCATAAAATGGAAATACGTCACACAGAGCTTCACAGAGTAAAACAACCCGAAAGCTCAAGGAATCCCTGTATCACGGTGAACACAAAGTGCACAAAAATCGAAAAATTAGTCACTGTACAAAAAATGCCAATATGTTTTATGTTTTACGTACAATGTTGCTAAGCATAGGCCCTATTTTTTGCTGAAAGCTCTTTCCGTTTTGGCTATAGGCCTACTAAATATTTCCTTTATAATTAGGCCTAATTAGAATATTTAGGCTAATTCTAGTCGCGGGACAACATATTGCCACAACGTTGGCCTGCCGACCATAAAACGACCATTCACCCCCTTCCCCCCCACCATTTTCCCACCTTCATCACCCCGACGTTGGCTTACCAACGCATAAAACGACCCCATTCAACGTGGGACCGACCATTCACTCCACCAGTTCCCCAACATCGGCCCAACGTTGGCCTGCCTAAAACCAGTTCCCCCACCATGTTCCCAAAATTCTTCTCCTCTCCCCGATACAAAACGTTTGGCCTTGTCGACCATCCAACTACCATTTCGCCACCGTTTTCCCAACGTCGGCTTGAGTTGGTTTGCCGACCATCAAACAAACCATTTCCCCACGTTTTCCCAAAAACGTCGGCTTGCACGTTGGTTTTCCCCGGGGCCGACCTTCTAACGACCAATTTCCCCCCTGTATTTCCCCAAACTCGGGCTGACGTGTTGTGCCGACCGCACCAAGTACAGTACGAACGTCGGCCCGACGTCAGTGTGCTATCTGGGACTACTACTACCTACTACGACTACTACTACTATACTACTCTACTACTACTACTACAACTACTACGCATTTGATATGGCGCTCTAATGAAAAATGACAAATTAAGTTTAAACCTACAAGCACATGAAATGCAGGCAGCTGCAGGAGTACAATGAAGAAAACACCAGTAGACAAAAGCAGCAATATATACCAAAAACAATAGATGCAATTAAGGAAATAAATACAAATAGCTTGGTATTTTCGAAGTTATTGTGGCCCGGAAGATTGAAAAATAGGTAATTCCCATTATGGCAGATGCTGCAAATGCTAGGATGTAATTTGTGTGATCAAATTGGACAGTGTTAGGCTATGCAATTCGCCAATCCGCCCCAGCCCTCAAAAGCGGGCCAGTTTACTACACACTGTTAAAATTTCCGTAATTAAGAAACAGATTTTCCGTAATTTACGGAAAATATCTTCCCCCCTTTTTGAGAAAACATAACAATAAAAACAAACAAATAAACAAAAAAATGTTTATTACTTGAATGTTTTCAAATTTCTTGCAGCAATTTTCCTGGACTTTTTTTTTTTTGGTTCCGTAATTTTTAAATTACGGGAAAAATTTTTCCCTCTGTTAAAATACACATTTTTTTTTTTTTTTTCCGTAATATGAGGCAAATATCTGTAAAATTACTGTCAGTTCCGTTAAATGACAGAAATTGTCTGTAAATTTACCCTACAAATGTCTGGAAATACTGCTGCAAATTTCCGTAAATTACGGAAATTTTTTTAAACAGTGTAGGACGAAACCGATCATGGATACACGCGGCCCCGGTTCAACATACTCAGTTGAATAAATTCCGACACACCCACAAGCCATTACCAATTACTGTCGATAGGCTAGGAAGAATATGTTGATTGCTCTACACTTATTCTTTGACCACATATCGGACGACCTATTTGAGAACCGCTGTCCTATTTTTTTTTTCTACCGACCAAACCAAGTTTTTTCGATTATCTATGCTTCAAAATTGATAACAATGTTTTCTTAATCGCAAATCAGGTATATCACATTCGAAGCCCGTTAAGCAAAAATGTTGATTTTTTGATTGGAAAAAAAAAAAATTTGACCGAATAAACTATGTTTCTGGTTTTTTTTTAAAAAATTGAAAAACTTGGTTTAAATGAAATTGGATAAGCAAGGTTTTAGAAAACCTGGTTTTTCGATAAAACTAGGTTTATCAAAACCTAGCTTTTTTTCGAATAGATACTCGAAAAACAGTTTATCAATTGAAAAAACCTGGTTTAATATATAATTAAAAATCGGGGAAAGAAGCCATGTATATTCTCTTTTTTTTTGTGCAAAGTACGTTCCATAGACGATATAATGCAACGGAGTGGCTCTTGAGCTCTACAATTGTTGCCTAATCTCCCAACAGGTCCCCCAAAGATCTAGAGGAAGCCCATATTACGGCACTCCTAATGGGAAAAGCCATAAAGCTATAGACCATATCACCTTCAATCACCCCTCAGCTAGACATACAAGTTCTTTGAACGTCTCCTGCTCAACCACATTCACCTGTGGTAGACGAACACCTCATACCAGAACAAGCAGGTTTCTGACCAGGCAAATCAACAAGCCAAGTACTCAACCTAACTCAACACATCGAGGATGATTTCGAGAAGGGTTTGGTAACCGTCGTGTTCGTAGATCAGCAGTTTATGACAATGTTAATCACAGATAAACCATAAGATTTTACACCCGCTTGACTGCGCTCATCACAGGAATTGCTTGCAAACAGGATGTTTCTTTGTTCAGCTAGGAGCGAAGAAGAGCCGATGGTGTACAGAATGGACTACCCCAAGGGAGCAATGAATGAAGTTGGTAGAGCGCCTTGAACAAGGCTACACAGGCATGCACACAAGCATGGTTCCCAGAAGTCTCAACTTAGTGATTGTGAATGCCATTCAGACTCACGTTATCTGGAACTGCCACTTTAAACTTTGATCCTTACTACTGTGAAAATGTGCTATGACAGCCGGGGGAATTTTTTGTTGATCGGGAGTATATTTTTATATTTTCAGTTTCTGGCTGATGACTGCTATTATTACAGGGAGTCCGGACAGGAAAAAGACTTGTTTATCTCAGTGGTCATCTGTTTGATGAGCGATATATGTAATCCACATTTGATTCTATCATTTTAGGTGTAATTCTATGCAGAATGAATTTCCAGAATGTATTTTTAACACTAGTTTCCCTGTTTTTTTTCTGCCATTTATGGAAGTCCAACCACTTCAGTACCACCACGTGCGTGGACTTGATTGGTGTTTTTGCACATCAAGGGAAAAACTCTGAGCATGAGGTGATTTTTGTGTTCTTTAGCAGTACAAGACTTGCCACAACTCCACAACTCAACGATAGACCTTTACGGGTGTAGTTTAGGAGACCAACGGTTGTACTAAAGTAAGTCATTTGTAGCTGGGAGCATCAGATCATTCAGGTAGGACCTAAGATGAAATATTTTTCTTTGTTTGTTTGCTGAATGGCTTTTATAGTGCAAAATGCGAAATTCAAACCAAAAAAATGCAATTTGTTTGCCAAAATTCCCGAAACATATAAAGTACATTGCACTTTTTGGAGTCGGCAAAGAAAGCCTCGTCCCTCCGACTTACCTCAGAAAAGGGTATATAAAAAGGTAATGTGAAGTATTTGAACCGCAGCTAAGTATAGCGTTTAAATCTTATACGTGCAGATTGGATCTGCTAGGGAGAAATAAGTAATTTAAGCATTGCCAATCATGTATTTTTGTTTGTCAACGGGCAGAAATGCAACACACTATAGCCTCTGGAGCTAGAACATTTGCTCATAACCCGTTGTGGGAGGAGATATAGTTCTCCGGACTCACAGTTCGCCTACATTAAATCTGGTTTTTGTGGTTTTCTCTTTTAAATTGATCCACAGAAATACATCGTCATTGACGAATTTGTTCTTTCTTTGTCAAGTACTGCAAGGATGATTGGTGGGAGTTTGCTCATGACCGTATTTGTCGTTACTTGTTGGAATGTACTGGAGACTGAGGGTGCTGCGGTTTGTGATGAGATTTACAACAAGAAACCTGGTATACAATCACTTATTCATTTTTAAATACAATGGCCGACACGTTTCCTGAAATCGGGAGGAAGCGATTTTTGAACGAACATTTAACACTGCTTGCAATTGAAAAGACACGCAGTCACGTGATGTAGAAAATGAAAAGTCCAACCACCATTTTCCTTTTTTTTAAGACAGCTATTGCAAGAGATATTAACAATGTAAGAATTTTTTCATTGGTAATAACAGCTAATACACATGCATTTTAACACACTTAAAAAAAGATGGAAATAGGAATGTATGATAAAAAACTCTTCGTATTGTCCAAATTAGACAGCATTGGATTAGATGTAATCATTCATCATTTTGTGACACACAAAGAGTTATCTTAACTAAAAAAATAATGACAGAATTAATATACTGATATTGCTATTGAGTTTTGTGTTGAAAACATAATTATGTTTTACTTTCATAAAGTTGGAATGTAACATTATTTTCAGTAAGAAGAAAGTTGCAGCCCAATGCATTTATCATTTTATGTAATGTGGAGTTTGTCTACGACTTAGTCATAGTTTTATATCGCCTTGAAAAAACGATTTTATCACACAATTAAATTAATTGTTTACACGATCAGTAAATAATAATTATGTAAATGTAGGTATTTGACCCAGTAGAAGTTGTTCTGCAAAGAATTTGGGCAAGTAAATGTGATAGCAGTCAATATTGTATTTACCATTCTGTTATCATTGCAGTCTTGTGTGTACCAGCTCCTCATTTTTGTAAAATGGGTCCTGCGGGTTGGTCAATTTAAAAAACGGACTCTTATCACTATTGATTTTTTCAGGGACGTTAGCTAACGTGCTATTTCTTATATTCATTAAAGAACAAGTAAGTAATCTTTGTTTTTTCTTCAAAACTTATGCGGTGACACAAAGTGTTGTTTTTTGGGGGGGCACACTGTATACATGTACTTTACGGAATTATAAAGCACATGAAGCAAAACAGACTGAGAGAGAGACAGAACTAGATCATAACCGGAAAAGAGCGCGGATTTCCGGAAATAAACACCGCTTCCAAATAGAATCCAAAATAGATTTCTGGCCTTAAATTTAGGCAAACATTAGTTAGAAAGGTGTTGTTCAAGAAAAAAATATGGAAACTAATACCAAAAAAAAAAATACTCAGCAATCTTATATGTAATAAACAAAAGCATTGAATTTCAAAACTACTGTGAACAGCCATTCCTTGGTGGTGCCCTCACACTCCATCAGCTGAGATGCCATTGGCATTTGATGTCGTGAAGGGGGAAGGATCTGATTGATGTGATAATGCACCACACTTGCAGGCTGGTGTGCAGTATGCTCATACACACAGGGATTGTAGTGAGAGCTTATTCCGTAAGACTACCTAAAGCGGTTAAAATATCACAGTGGTAAACTCTTTATAGTAGGGGTGGGCAAGTGCCGATCTTTTTTTTCAAAACGAGTGGATCTTAGGCCATTTTGGTTGCTGAAAACAAATCCAGGAAGCTTTTTCGCCTAAGATGAAGTTTAGGTTAGCTTAAAATGCTTTTAAGTTTTGTACATGAAGTCAAGGGGATTTGGTGGTTAAATTATTCCCTTGCCAAAATCGGATACAAACAAACCATTGATATTTATATTACTGCACATAAGCATAGTTATATTGCTTCCCTAAATATAAAAAACCTTGTTTCAAAGTAATCAAGTTCACGATTGCCTAAAATAAAGAAAAATGGTCTTCACCTTGCAGAGGGAGTTAGAGTCACTCATAAGCACTGCCATCATTTCCACCTAATGGTCTGAATTATCACAGCCACTAAAAACAACTCTTAACTTACAAGAATTGCCTTTCTACTGTCTTTTGGCTTGTTAATAATAGCAACACAGTTGGAATGAAAAACACATGGCGTGGCATTGGCATGGCACTGGCATGTTATGTTACTGGTTGTACAGGCTTGACCTTCAACAATACAATGCCTTCATAGCCACAATCGTTACAAGTCTTTGCAAATAGTCTGTTGTTAGGTTAATAATAGGCACACTTGTTGGTATGAAAAGACTCCAGTACAATGGCAGGGATGCGTTTATAGCATTGTATAAAGGCTTGACCTTACAACAAACACTGTTTTCAACATCCAGTAACCCATAAGAACTGGGGTCATGTTTTGGTTATTTTTTGTATTGCCTTGCCTCAATGAAATGAATTTGTAAAAAATAGTTTTTCTGCAATTGAGAATGCCTTTGTTTAATTTTTCTGAAAAAGTGTTTAGCTGAATATATAATGCACCTTTTGAGGAATTCTGCAAATCCATGACTAAGATAGTCGGTTTTTTTTGGTTTTTTTCTTGAAAAGGAAATTCCTATTGATTTTCATGTTCAAATTTAAAAGTCATTTTACGGACTTAAAAATTCTCTTAGGCCAAAAGCTTCGATTTGTTTTTTTAGCAACCAAAAATGGCTAAGAATCAACTCGTTTGAACAAATTAGAAAAAAATAATCCATTATGCCCAACCCAATTATGAACAGCGACTTCAAAACTCAACAACCGGTTCCTCGCCGGTTTTGCTCAGTTCTTGTCGGTACGAACTGGTTTCTATTATTCTTAAGCCCGTGATATACTTCTTAGCGCGGCGAGCCGATTTCTGTTCGTGAGTATGCGTAACACATGATCTTAGGTCAGAATCCGGATGTTGGCGCACGCTAATCGACTCGAGCGACTGGAAGTATAGGCATATCACGGGCTTTAACATCGAAACAAAGTTCAACCGCCAAGAACCGCCGCAGAGGAATTTCACGCTTTTTGAGTGACTACAGGGCCCCTCCAAAAAGAGTGACATTTCAACCTTTATAAGTATTACATTTGGGTCACATTTTATCTTATAATTGACAAAATGATATAATGTTATCATTTGTTAAATGATCAAGAGTACCTTTGAGCCAAAGGGATTCTTTGAAAGCTGTGAAATTTCACTCTTTTTAGAGTGGGCCCTTAGTCCACTCCAAGAGTGAAATTCAATCTTTTGCATTTAGAGGGAAGTAGAGCCCCCAACATACTTCCAATCGCTACCAGAGATTTTCGCTCTGGAGCATGCCGATAAGAACAGTGTTGCACATGCTCAAGGGTGGGCGAGTCGCCCACTTCGCCCAACAAAGTCTACTGATGAAAAACTAAGCTTTGGAAAATAAATGTTACGATTCTGAAATATTAACGGTTTGCTTGTTATCGGATTCTGATTTGTTCTAGGGGGAAAACTGGATTGGGTGATAAAGGACCGAGGGATTGGGACAATCGCGACATAGTCGTGGAAAACAGGAGAACTGAAACTTACTGTGATGAAGTGGAAAACTTCTGTCGTGTGGAGTGGTTCGATAATACAACTGGCGAGCCACTTCCAATTGAGAAGGGTACCTCACTTGAGGTAAAGATGGTCGCTGCACTTGGGTCATTTTTGTAAGAGCACAAACTTGAGCTGATCTCTGGGTACCAATCAAAATACTCGTAGTACTCTCAATACCCTCTGGTAACCCATAACATCATCTTAAAGGCATCTCTGATTTGTCATACATGATATTGCCTTCCAAGTAACCGATCAAAATAGGGCTTAGAGCATGGCAGTAGTGTACAGGGGTTAAAGGTATGCACATTAGAACTGTTTGTTATATTTTTTCATGTTTAGTTTCGGTTTATTCATCCTCATCCATCCTATCTGCAGACGTATGAGATGATGCACACTGAGGCTGGGTACAAAGAGACTGCTGAGAAAAACGGAGAAGTGATACATGGGATAGACCACTTAAAGGGGATGGCCTGATTCTAAGTATATAAGGAGTTTCATCTCATTGGTATACCTGACCCCATATCGATCTAGTATTCCGCTGATATTTCAATCTGTTTTGCTATGGGTATAAAAAAGTAATTGTGTACAGTCTAATTGAATACTGTGTACAATCTTGTGACCAAAGTAGCCTGGCAACGTTTCGAGTAGGATCATCCAAACAAAACATTCTTTAGCCCTAAGATTCGGGACACACAAAAATTGTCCACTTCTGGGAAAATCGGCCAGGAAAAGGAAGATATGGGCCAAAATAGGCCAAATATATACTCAAATTATCGGACCAGTATTGGCTACCATTAACGGTCCAATATTATTTGCTCCTCGGCCCCCAAAATGGACCAATATTGGGCCCGGGCAATGTTGGCACAATATGGGCATCTGGGTAATAGATATTGAACCAATATTGGGGATTATCAATATATAAATAAAATATTTTCAACCTGACTTTATTAAATAAATTATTAAAATAATTGAGGCTAGTCAAATAGTTTATTTTTTTTATGAAATTGGTTATGATATAGTATAATATTTTTGAAATACGGTTCTGATCAAAACAATCGTCCCCTTGAGAGATATCAGCGAATATTTCTATATGTGTTTATTGCTTTTCCTAACAATGCTATTTTTAGGCAAACAATTAGCCTTAAGCCATATTGGCCAACGTTATCCCAATATTGGCTTCTATTGGCTGTTGGTCGATGGCCAATATTGATTGCGCCAATATTTAGACATTAAAGGATGCCGTATGAAAGACGAATACATGCCAATGGAAACAATAGTGCCCAATATACGTTGCCACGTGATGCCGATGCCAAGATGACCGATGGGGAACCATTGTTGGGCCAATAGATGCGTGCTATCTGGGTGGGGTCCTGGGGGACGAGGTTATAGCAATCCGGCCGGGCCCATGGCACTTTAACAGAACATGCGAAATTTCGGATCCCACGTATCACGGCATGATTTTGAAATGTCATTTACCCGTATTTATTTGTTATTTTAGAGAAAAAGAGCAAATTCTTGGATCACGTGAGTTTACAAAGAAAATGCACAATACAGCAGGTTTTTGTCGATGTGTTGCAGTATTGGTTATGTGTGCTGAGCCTAATGTCGGGACTCGAGTTGGTTACTGTAACCTGCCCTTGCGTAGTTAGAACAAACCGCATCACGTAATTAGAAACTAATATGATTTACTAATGAGGGCGGCAATGAACATACGTGTTTTCGACCGCCCTTTTCATGATTACGCTTAGCTTATCCATTCACGGTTAGAGGACATATATTGTAAAGTGACACATGGCAGAGAGAGTTTCATGTTGGATATTGTATTTCAAATTTTCACAGGTGACATGAATGGCAGCAAGAGGAGTTTAGAGAACGAGAGTTTGTAGTCTATTTGTAGACTTATACACGTGCGGTTATTGGGTTTTGTTATAGAAAGTAAAGTTGTGTGGTAATTCGTTCCCACGAATCCAATCATTGCCAATGGGTTTGACTAACGAAAGGACATGGATTAATTCGGAACTGATTCTTGCACAGTTGTTATGCAATAATCCTTTGTGTAAATGTATTGACTCCGTCAGTAGGAACAAACCCAGGGAACAGCATAACTGTACGCAAACTCTTGTGTCTGTTCTGCCCATATGACTGTCAGCAGCACTACGACTATAATCGGAGAAGAATATACAAATTCACATAAAAAGGAAAAAAAGTGTTGTAATGTGACGAGTACCTGATAGAAACATACTTATGGGGGAGGATTAACAAAGAGGAATTTTTTTTAAAAAAATAAGCGTTCATACAGAATACATACAAAAGATTGTAATTTGAGCAACTTTTGCATAATTAGAAGCTCTCCCAAAAATAGTCCAAATAACGGACTTTATTTTTGTCTTAGTTTTTTCTGATTACAGCGTGATAATCAAGTATTGGTGTTTGAGAAGGGGAAACGAGTCTGTCTGAACATGACCATGATTTCAAATGTCAAGCATCGAAAGACACTGAACAGCTCGACCGGATTATCTCAGTTACAGTGTTAGGTAAGGAAATGTTTCGTGGAATAAGTGCACGTTGTAGATTCGATCTTGGTTATAATAATAATAGTAAAAAGGCATTTATATGGCGCTCTACAGACGAACACAGGCTCCTTATAACAATTTGAATGAAAAAAAGAATAAACAACCATAATAATGGAAAAGACGCAAATACAAAAGTTTACCACATTTTAAACATCAGGAATTCAATTTGGCAACGAATTTGATATTGGCAAACTGGCCTATAGCTCTAAAGTAATTTATGATCCAAAGATATTTTATGAAGTTACAGGGACAATGACAGAATGTTTCAAAGTGGAAGGAAAACATGCCTGTCAAACAGAACTATTCTAAACTGGGGATGATAGGTAATGGATACTTCAAGTTCTGTATAATGAGTAAGAAGGGAACAGGTGTCCATAGTGCAACGTTTTAACATTTGACCCCAATATTTCAGGAACTTCAGAGTCAGAGAGTGCTTTATCCCCTGAGGTCTACCAACTTTCTTACAGAGTATCTGATTGGTCCACATTACATGATAATGATGATATAACCTCTGAGTAGTAAAACCAAATCAAAATGCTTCATAGATCTGTACAAAACCTTTAAGTCATTTCCGGGCAACTCAGAGTCAGAGAGTGCTGTCTTTTAAACCCCTGAGGTCTACAATCCTTTCTTACCGTTATCTTGATTGGACATTACATGAATAGCATGATATAACCTATGAGTAACCCCAATTTCAAAAATAGACTTTCTATATATCTGTACAAAACTTTAAGTTTTCTCACCATGTCTCTGATTGGCTAAATATTATCAATTTATAACCCAAGTATTAACCAATAGATCGGCATCAAATAACTCTTTTATTTAGAATTTGTTGTCAGCTCCATGGTTGTTCACTCACTTGATGATCAAAACAAAAAGTTGTAATCAAATTATCTGGAATAATTCTAACATCATAATGAATGAGGAAATTGTTTTCTTGAGTCATGGTTCGAAAAAGGATTAAAATATATATCCGATTATGGTGAAGGATAATGGTCAATTTCTTACCTACCGAGAATTTGTTAATAAATTAGTTATCTAAGGGTAACGTTTTAGACTATTTGGGCTGATTATGCTATTCCAAAAGATCTCTTATCTTATTCTCACGAACAAATGAGCGGAATGCTATATAACCAACAGCTACTGACTGAATGAAATGTTAAAAAGGAGAAAATATGCAAAGAAATCAAAGAAAGTGTATTTCCAAAATCTTTACACCTCCAAAAAGCGGAGGAAAAGGAGTTAAAAGAGCTAAGGGAAACGCAGGTTGATTGGCCAAAAATTCATTCACTTCCCATTTAAAATTGTTACTCTATCCACAAAAACTTAGGTTCTTATTTTAAAGATATGCAATAGCTTCTCCTGTGAACAATTTGCTATTTGCTATGATATATCTGAAACAACTTGTGTATTTTGCCTTGATTGTGTCATCTTTTTTGGAAGGTTTTGCAATTACATTCAAATTCTGTGGAAAGAATGTTAGGATTAAAATACTCGGAAATATGGAAATCTCAGAGAGATGTTCTATTAGGATTGACTGACACTAACAAGACCAATTTAATTGTATTAATTTGCACACAAAGATTTCATAATTCATAACATGCAAATAACCAACAATGCTTTCCCCGTTAACCTAATGGTTTATTAAGCTTTGAACCAGATATTTGAGATTGAAAAGGATATCGCCTTTAGGACATAACTGCATAGAAACATTTAATAAGAAATGGAATTCCGTCATGTTAACTTATAGCATGCAATCGATCTTTTTTGAATATATGGGTATATTTTTCCTCTTAAAATGGCAGGGGAGGGCGGCAAGCAATCCCAGATTTTGACGTCGCCGTGGTAAATGTTTTGGTATTCCTGGGTAGGATTCTATGGTCTCGACGAGTCTTGGCCGCCATCCTCTGCATATGATGGATTTTTTATCTTCATTTCTCTCTCTATCTCTCTCTCTCTCTTTTCATTCATTATGATTTCTCTCTGTGGTTTCCACGTACATAGTTGTATTGAATTTTTTGTATTATTGTTTCCTGGATGGTCAACAATAAAAAAAAAAAAAATAAAAGATCGGGGCCGGTAGACTCAGGGGTTTACTTTGATTGATCCTGTACTGTTAGGGCAAGTACGACAACGACAACTGTGATAGATGTGTGAAAGTTGGGAGGAATGTTATCCGTGCAATGAACTCTATTCTATTTGTCATATAATGAAAAAAGGATATAGAGTAGCCCAGGGTAATATTATCTGGACCTATAAGCAACATTTCCCAAGAATTTATATTTTGAACTATGGAAAATTATGGAGTGATATCTTCGATACATAGCATATGTGCTACTATATGTAGACAGCATACTATTTACCTTCAACAAAAAAACAAATATAGGTTTTTCAGTAATTTGTCAATACTACCGCGATGACGTGTGAAATTAAGTTCATGAAGATTGGCATAGTTTTCCGTCCCAGTGTTATTTTTTGACTTAGTAACGATTGATGTTTGTAATACTATGGTGAACTTTTCCTTTTAAAGTGTGATGACTTAGCTTTTACCCTTCGCCTTGAAGTGGCCCTCCGTTTAATCACGGAGCATGTCTTTACAAAACTGCTTGAACGTACACTGTTAATTTTTGTTTTGTTTAAACGGTAAAATACCGGAATCCTCCTGCTGCCGTTATTCTACCGTTAATAACAACAACCCAAAAAAAAAAAATAACAGATGAAATTTGCCGTTATGATTGAAGAGGAGTTTTGATGTTTTTATCGATGTTTGTATTAAGAAAACACCATGTTTTGTGTTAAATCACAAAATGCTCAAGAATCTCTTAAATACAGTAAATTTAACTTCATCTCGACGCACCGGATTTTACTGTAGAATACTGGCAGCTAGGGTTCGGGTACTCTACCGTTATAAAACGTTGTTTTTTTTTCTAACATTCATAATAATAAAAACTAACTTAAAACAACCACTGATAAAAAAAATAAAAAATTAATTTCCAAATTAATAGGGAAAACGCAGAGGATTGGCTTTTTCCTCATCCAACTTTCAGAATAAAACCAGCGAATAGGGGATAATGTACGTTCTACTGCGAGTATTCGGTAGGGAAAGCGCAACCTTGGCAATGTATACGCATTGCAGAAAGAAAATGAGACGGACAACGAATTCGTTAATATAATATTTTGGGTGAAGACTACGGACATGACCAATACGTGACAACTGTGTACGTTAAAGAAATAATCAGGTATGGATTATGAGATCAAACACTGGTTGAGTTCAGCACAAATGTTTTATAGGAGATATGATGAAATAAATTTCCTTCAAATTCGTTGCAGAAAAAATTGTTTTTATTTTTACATGTAGCAGGAGATTTTTCACCTGCATCCCTGTCGGTGAATAACGGGGTTACAGGGACATATGGGACACGGGTGGCAGATTTTCATTTTTTTATAAAAAGAAGCCTATCTAAAAGTTAGATGAATGCAGCATATTTAACTTTATGCTCAACGGTCACACATGTTATTTAGACTTGATGATTTTCTCGAAAAATGGTTCGTTCTAAAGCAAAGTTTAAGCTATATTTGGGCTCTGGGGAAAATTCCTATTACTACATGAAATTTGTAACAAATGTCATTATTTTTAACCCTCGTCTACCAAAGATATTTTTGTAACCTATAAAAACCATATACTGTGCCATGATTTAAAATGTAATTGTCATGGGTGTATTGTGCTGCTTTTCATGCAAAACCCAAACACCATCTTCTGGGGTCTAGGTATTGTACAAGTGTGATCCTAAGTGATCAATGGGGTGGCCTGGGTGGTGAGAAAGAGGTAGATGGGGCGAGAAAGAGGGGGGAAGAGTGGGTGGGTGGGGGGATGGGGGTGGGGAAGTAAAGGGTATACTTTTTGCGTTGTTTTCTTGAAGAGGGAGAGGTGAAGTGGAGGCAACCACACCCTTCGTGTACCAATCGCAATGACGTCAGAATACCAAAGATATATGATTGGGGTACCGATGGGTAGCTATGTACTCTTCTTTTCCATACCAAAATAAATTACCAACATGCCTATTTATTAAGCCAGGATGACATCATAAAGTTCGCATGGCAGAAAAAACGTTCGGGGGGCAATTACCATAGACACATAAGACAGAGTTTACCAACGAGGACATTTGTCACCAAAAGTTTGAATCTCAGAATTACTACTGCGTTTAGGCTCATTTTGATGGACAATGACTAGTTTTATATACACACAGGTTTTTTAGTGCCATAATATTGTTTCAAGCCAGTAAATGGCAAATATCATGTCACTTTTCCAAACTATATATTAAGTACTTTCATACTAGTCTTGAATTATGACGTTATAGTGACGTCATAATGGGAATGTTTGTACTTATTTTGATACCAATGGAAAGAGAAAAACCTCTATCAAAATTATAGGAATAGGGTGTTCAGTAAGGGATGGTAACCACACCTTCTCTTCGGGGGTGTTGTTTAAAAGATGGCTCGGGTAGACGAGGATTAAGGAACACTGCAGTGCAACTCATCTGAATACTTGTCTTCTCAGGCTGTGGATTTACGGGACCAGCCTACACTTATGGAACATATCACAAGAAGCATTTGTTAATATAAAAACTGTATTATAATAATGGAGCCGGCGAACAAAAAGAGCATATCTTATCTTTAAAACAAAGTAAGTATTTTCATATCGTTTTTATTTTTGCATTCTTCAAATCTTGTTTTACTTATGTTCTTTGATCCCTCCTTATCATGATATTTTGAATTGTATCACGATCTTTCGAATGTCAGTCTAACTAAAAACTCACTGTCGTCGATGTCTTCAAAGTTAGCTGTACCTACTTACTTAAAGACACAGTCAGGATTGCTTCAAAATTTAAACAAATCGCACCCCCATATTTGCCATGAAAAGTCCATTTTTTGCATGTTGTATTGGAAAATGTGTTGAGTAAGTGGCTAAGCTTAATACACCGATTTGTCAAGAAAGTACGTTTTTTGCATGTTTTTAATAATTGTTATAATAAAAGTCGGGATCCGAATTTATGGTAAACAAAATAGGCGTAGTAAATGGCACATTCAAGACCGCTTTATAATGCTTCAGTGTCTGTTTTTCACAAACAGCGTAATAAAGGTATTGAGAAGACAAACACTTTCAGTCACCAATTTATTAAAAACGTACAGGGCATTTCGTAATCCACAACCGTCGTTCCAGTCTTACCTTAAAAAAGTTGAGATTTTATATATTCTACCGTTAGTTAGTAATCCATGTGTACCTATACGTGCAAATTCGGCCGTACCTGTAAGAAATCGCAATTTTGTATAGTCCGCTATAGTCATCAGGGGATTAACCCCGGGAATAAACAACATCGGGAATTGATGTGGGGACTTCAGCATAAGTGGCCGCCAGTGGGAAAGCTTTTTGGAACACATTAGAAGTACACATATTTCAGATTGAGGACGTTGTTGTACACACGCGACTGATAGTTACTGATAAAATTCACTGCGTCCCGCGCACAGAATGATTTGAAATGGCCCGAGTTGAGGACTCTGCTCATGGTCCGTTAGCCAACCAGGTGTTGCCTCAATGTGTTGATGGGGTGCACACTGCATGCTGGGCGTTGTCATGTCTCTGTGTTATCGAAGCTCTGCAATATTCGCAACCGGTTAAGCTCCAGAAACCAAACAGCGTGATTAACGAACGAGGAAATTGCAGTCAGAGGCCTGGTTTAAATGACAGTAAATGGAGGTTGACCGTGTCTCGTTGTTTTAGAACAATAGAAATCATTCTTATGCAATCGGTTCCAAGTAACCGTAGGTTTAGTTTTCGACGCCGCCTCTTATGCGATTGGTTCCAAGTAACCGTAGGTTTAGTTTCGACGCCGCCTCTTATGCGATCGGTTCCAAGTAACCGCATTTTCAGTTTCGACGCCGCCTCTTACTGCGTCAATCACGGCATCATCATCCGGATTCATATTTAACCATCTCAACAAACAAAGACCGCTATAAACCACTCCTTTGTAACCCAAACCATTCGGGACTGGAACTGTATACCACACAACGTAAACTACCATATCTGATCTGACCCAATTCACAAGAGCAGCATTATAGGTCTATACCATCACTTCAAAGTCACTAAGGAGCTCTACAAGGACTAAATTAAGACCACATTAAGCAGTTCACCATTTCCTGACCGTTTGGCTCCTTATTGGGCGTTGCCAGTATTTTATCTGAAGTATTATGCGATCGGTTCCAAGTAACCGCATTTTCAGTTTCGACGCCGCCTCTTATGCGATCGGTTCCAAGTAACCACAGGTTTAGTTTCGACGCCGCCTCTTATGTGATCGGTTCCAAGTAACCGCATTTTCAGTTTCGACGCCGCCTCTTATGCGATCGTTCCAAGTAACCGTAGGTTTAGATTCGACGCCGCCTCTTATGCGATTGGTTCCAAGTAACCGTAGGTTTAGATTCGACGCCGCCTCTATGCGATCGGTTCCAAGTAACCACAGGTTTAGTTTCGACGCCGCTCTTATGTGATCGGTTCCAAGTAACCGCATTTTCAGTTTCGACGCCGCCTCTTATGCGATCGGTTCCAAGTAACCGTAGGTTTAGATTCGACGCCGCCTCTTATGCGATCGGTTCCAGTAACCGCATTTTGAGTTTCGACGCCGCCTCTTATGCATCGGTTCCAAGTAACCACAGGTTTAGTTTCGACCCGCCTCTTATGCGATCGGTTCCAAGTAACCACAGGTTTAGTTCGACGCCGCCTCTTATGCGATCGTTCCAAGTAACCTCAGGTTTAGTTTCGACGCCGCCTCTTATGTGATTGTTTCCAAGTAACCACAGGTTTAGTTTCGACGCCGCCTCTTGTGCGATCAGTTCCAAGTAACCTCAGGTTTAGTTTCGACTCCGCCTCTAATGCGATCGGTTCCAAGTAACCACAGGTTTAGTTTCGACGCCACCTCTTATGTGATTGTTTCCAAGTAACCACAGGTTTAGTTTCGACGCCGCCTCTTGTGCGATCAGTTCAAGTAACCACAGGTTTAGTTTCGGACGCCGCCTCTTATGTGATTGTTTCCAAGTAACCACAGTTTAGTTTCGACGCCGCCTCTTGTGCGATCAGTTCCAAGTAACCTCAGGTTTAGTTTCGACTCCGCCTCTAATGCGATCGGTTCCAAGTAACCACAGGTTTAGTTTCGACGCCACCTCTTATGTGATTGTTTCCAAGTAACCACAGGTTTAGTTTCGACCCGCCTCTTATGCGAT
Source organism: Ophioderma brevispina (assembly GCA_023653785.1). Classification (NCBI taxonomy): domain Eukaryota; kingdom Metazoa; phylum Echinodermata; class Ophiuroidea; order Amphilepidida; family Ophiodermatidae; genus Ophioderma; species Ophioderma brevispina. The sequence continues at coordinate 23,114 of JAMKCH010010430.1, read as the reverse complement.
CGTTCCAAAATAACCGCATTTTCGGTTTCGACGCCGCTCTTATGCGATCGGTTCCAATAACCGCATTTTCGGTTTCGACGCCGCCTCTATGCGATCGGTTCCAAGTAACCACAGGTTTAGTTCGACGCCGCCTCTTATGTGATCGGTTCCAAGTAACCGCATTTTCAGTTTCGACGCCGCCTCTTATGCGATCGGTTCCAAGTAACCACAGTTTAGTTTCGACGCCGCCTCTTATGTGATCGGTTTCAAGTAACCGAATTTTAAGTTTCGACGCCGCCTCTTGTGCGATCAGTTCAAGTAACCACAGGTTTAGTTTCGACGCCGCCTCTTATGTGATTGGTTCCAAGTAACCGCATTTTCAGTTTCGACGCCGCCTCTTATTGCGATCGGTTCCAAGTAACCACAGGTTTAGTTTCGACGCGCCTCTTATGCGATCGGTTTCAAGTAACCACAAGTTTAGTTTCGACGCCGCCTCTTATGTGATTGTTTCCAAGTAACCACAGTTTAGTTTCGACGCCGCCTCTTATGTGATTGTTTCCAAGTAACCACAGGTTTAGTTTCGACGCCGCATCTTATGCGATCGGTTTTTTTTTCCGTTATTGCAGTTCATTTCACGCGCCTCTTATGCGATCGGTTCCAAGTAACCACAGGTTTAGTTTCGACGCCGCCTCTTATTGCGATCGGTTCCAAGTCATTGCATGTTCAATTTGACCGGCCGGCCTCTTACGCGAATGGAATAGTGTGTCCCTGATATGTACGTCCCCAATAGTTTCTCGGTATAGTTCCAACTTTGGCATCCTGAACTATAAATAAGTATCTGTCCTTAACATAAATTGGAATAGGACAGATCACCTATCTTTTTCTTTATATCAATCTAATCTTTGGTATGGAACAGCGTCGTTACCGTTCATTAATGTTTCCGTAAGATTAGCCAAGGTCACTTTCAAAGCGGTAAAATGCAAATCACGACTAATCGCACTATCAATGTAGGCAGTGTTGGAACTCACGCTTTTAATACAACTGATGGACTTTTTAAAAAATATAATCACTGGAATGCTCATTTATTCTCCAAATGTACCCAATGTGCGTATAGTATGTTATGCCATTCCAGTTTCTATCTTAACCTATATTAATCTAGAAGCTTTTGTATTTCACTGTGGTGTTTCATAAAAAATCTTTCCCCCCAATTTAAACCAATGTCCGAGCATCGGCCACTAATATTAGCCTTTTGGTGCCATCTTGCAATTATAGCAAGGACGAATAAGAAGAACACTGCCGTAATTTGACGGTGCAGAACAGTTCCAAACCTAATTAAAAACAAAAGTTTATTACGTGAATTATCAAACCCCGAAGATTTTTATACATATATTGTGTTCGAACATGCCCGCCCATACTATAACTTCAAAAAATTGCTGTGATCAGGCCACACGATTGACCAAACACTAAAACGCCCAATTGGTCGCTAATTCTGTTCCCTGACCATAGCATGATACTATTTGTCGTTAGGTGTGCTTGCACGTGTCCTGTCACTCAGTGCGTATCTTGGGGAGGCTTTTTGCAAAATCGCCATTTTCGGCGGATAGAAGTCTTCCGCACCAGGGTTGGATACGCCGGTGGTCATAAACCCGTACCCTCTTTTGTGCTTGAAAGAAATATTAATGCAAAAAACATATAATGGAAATTCTTCATTACATGAACCAAGACAAATTTTTGATTCCAAGGCTCTGGTTTACCATACCTCAAAAGTAGCAAATTGTGAAACTCAGCTACACGGCCAGATTCTTACTCGCGTGGTTGCCTATAAATACGGCAGTGCTGATCGTGTTTACGCGGCAGCTTGCCACAGAATACCTGGGTAATTGCATACATTAGCCACAAGGACAGGGATTGCAAAGTTACACAGTAGTAGGTATAGGCCTACTGTACAGTACCCACCCAATGGCTACCCTGTAGCTGTATTTGCCCACTAGATGGAGAGGCGGATATGGCCAGTACCAGAATAAGACACGCAGCTACCACGTATCTTTCAGCGCAGTTACTAAGCCACCATTTTAGTAGTATATAAAGGAGGGCGCTATGCATTTTTGATTTATCTTTTGAGGAAAATACAGCCGCGTGTGGATACATCCTCTGTGCGACCAAAAGATACGAATTCCTGGCCGGCGAGGTGTACGTTAGGTAATCCGTTCTACCGTAGTAGTGAGTGGATACTACAGGCGTCCCAAAAAAAATGTTAAACACTCGGAACACAGGGATTTGGTAAATAACTAAAGTACACATGGGTCTATTTTTGGTATGCTATTAAAGCTAATAAATAAGCTTTCATTTGCCGTTATTTCATTTCAATGCGATATGTAGACAATCAGAGCTTTGTCAAAAAGGAGAGTACAATTCAGGGATTGGTCCCGATTTGGCAGTGGTCCTATATTGGTAAGGTTGTGTGAAACATGGATTTTCTAACCATACTCAAAATTGTGTTATTGATTGGTAATTGAAGCTATGACAGATATTGACAATCATTTTGAAACTTTAATATGTCCTAAAGCTGGGATCATTGTCTTGATGCTCAGCCCAATACTATGTATTTTTCAAATATTAATCAGTTCACTTTCCATTAGCAGAGTTAGTAGCCTATCAAATCGCTCAAAATTACCCAGAATGTTAAACCAAACAAATAAACCAACCAATCAGACATTCTTATTAAATTCCCAAGAAAATCCTATGACTCTAGAGGCAAAATTAACATAAAAAACACGAAAAAATAAACAAAAGAAAGAGAAAACTTCTGATAATAAGCCTATGGTCATAATAAAGCAGGCGAATTGGAAATAAAAGAAAAACAGTGCGCCAGCCCATTACAGATCCACGGACCAGAATTACGCAAGAACTAAAGTCAACGTTTCTCTTTTTAGAAGAGCAGTTGTGGTAGATCCAACGAAGAACGTTTGGTAAAACACGCTGGCAGGAAATCTCCGAGGTCTTTCTTAATAGAAAAACACTGCAAAATCTATTTGTTTGCTTTTTAGATGGAAGAATGTGCACGAAGCCAAGTGTATTCATGTTGCTCATGCATTCCAAGTGTTCTAAGGCAAAAATCGGACCAAGTTGAATTTTGCCTCTAGTAAATTTGAATGAAGTCAATCATTCTTTTTGTTTTACGTATCGGTTGGAATGAAGTAAATGGCATATTAAGCTTATTTTATTGGCTTTTAAATGGATACCAACAACGACCCATGAGTACTTTCTTTTTATCAAATGTCGTTCGTTCCGAGTGTTAACTTTTTTTGGACCAAGGCCTTCGCATGAAGAAATTGGCCGTATATGCAAAATAATTTATAACTATATGCAGTTTCATAATTCTGACATCCGCCCATCTCAAGCAATACCTTAAACATCAAACTCATCTGTGATTGATACGGGTACACATATCAGGAAAATAGATGGATATATTTATCTATGTAGCCGTATTGAGATGCAAATTGTCTTCGCCGATAACAACCGAGCTCCTCCAGCTTGGGGAAGTTGTACTTCACGTCTGCTAGAACCTGTATTCTTTCACAAGTCCATTCAATTTTTTTACAGAGCCCAACAGAAACAGTTAAAACAGTTGGTTTGAACTGTGTGGGATGACCTTCGGTGTTGTCTCTTTTCTCCTTCCTCTTATTTGGGTTTCTTTTCTACATGAACAACGGATATCAAGCTATACTGGAAGGAATTCATAGAGATGTGCAAAACTGGTAGGTTTAGAGAATGATTTAATTAGTAGGTACGTTCAAGTTCTCACCCGTGTTTTTGATGTCTGTTTTGAAAGCACTGGCCGTAAAACGGTCAACAGTCTCTAGAACGAATATTCTATTACTTCTGCTGCCCATTATTGAAAATGGAGCATTCTGGTTGGTCAGTTTACTGCCCATTATTCTGCAATAATGGGTCGCAAATGCATTTTCTTATTAAATCAAGATGTTTTAGGTAATAGAATCGAAATAAAGGGTTTGCAGTATCATCTATGGATTGGACTCATAATGTATCCTCGGCCGGAAAAGCTTAAAAATAATGGTCTCGGCTGCGCTTCGCCCATTATTTAGTTTTTCCGACCCCTGACACCTTATTCGCCCATAAACGATACTGCATCACCCTTTATTCTTAAATTTACAATCGGTAGTCTTTTGTCTCGGTACTTTGTCTTGGGCACTATCATGACCGTTTGATGCTATGGATTTGTCTATAGAGAACCGGGTACATAGCTTTTAAAAATCTCGTTTTAGCATACCGTATTTGTTTCAAAATATTTTTGAAGTTTTCTTTTGTCACAAAAAATTAAGAATAAAGTGACGTCAAATAGCCTTCTTCATGATTTCCACTGAGATTTACAATATGGACATGAATATATCTATACTACTAAAAATAGATCTGTCTGTAGGTCTGTCCGGCTATGCGTTTCGTTATGCCTTGACATATGGGGCTGATATTTGGCGTGAAGGTAGGGGAGGACAGTCTGACGTTAGCCGGGTTTCAGCGTGACGCAAAATGTCATAGGTCATCTAGAGTTCATTTAGACCTGAGCAGAAGGTCACACACATAGGTCAAAGGTCACACACGGGGAAAATACGCTAGTATGTATAATAAAAGAGAAACACATAACATACTTGTATAGAAAGCAATGGCATGGAGGATGACCACAAGTCAAAGATAGACAAGCAGTGGTCTTCCCCAACTGCTGCAACACTAATACTGGTTTCTATAATAATGAATTTAAAACAAAGCAAATGTAAGACCAGAAGCAACTCAATAAGGACAAAGTCGGATATTTTTGTCATAATTGAATGGAGATATTCCTTTCTGGCGATTCTTCAGTTGGAAAGGTAATTTGTAGAATTCTACAGACTTAATCCCTCACTTTTAAAACTATTTCTTCAAATTGCCTATTTGCTCTCTACCTCTTTTCGGTGAATCACTGATAGTATAGCGTTTCTTTTAAGAGTATTACAACAACAAGTACTTATTGCCCGGTTAACCGTTGACAATATTTTCGTCATTTGAACAACTATAAAACAAAGTTCAAGCGGCACGACATCTTTGCTTTGTCATTCATACTGTGGGCTTTACACAGATTTTGGGCAGATATGTGCGCAATTTTCATGAAACCTACCTGCAATTTCCTTGTCTTTGTAGATGAGAAAGAGTGTGATGCGTACATATCATATGGCGACTCAGAAACGATTTGAACTTTGTAGTCCACGTCTTAAAGCTCAACTTGAAAGGCAGGGATATAGGACGATTATCAGAGAATATACATCCCTACCAGACTGGTAATATTACGTGTAGCGAAACGTTTGTACAGGGGTAACACTTCGTAATTGGTTGAAATGCCTTTTAAAAGGTTAATACCAATTTATCGATCTGCTTATAAGGTTTAAAAATGGTATGGTTTGCCCATATATATGTGATCTATATTTAAGTACAATAGTCGTATACAGTTGTCAAGTTCATCCTGGGGGTAACTTTACGGAAAAGTCCTTGTTCATGTGTTGTTGCAACGGATTTTTCACATTGCTCATTTGGCTCGCCCAGATAAGACATTTTTATAGCATATTCTTGTTTGATAGTTAATCTAAGAAGTATAGAGAGTTTAAATGGCTAATTTACCCTCCTAGACAGTGGCGTATCTTGGGGTGCTTTCGGGGCGCGAGCCCCCCCCCCCGGTTCATGCCCCAAAACATGCAAAATCATCCTATTTTCGGCTATTAGAGGTCCTTCCGCCCCGGGGGTCCATCTCAAAAAGCTAGGCCTGGATAGGCCGGTGATTGCCATAGTTACATTTTGCATTCCAATTATGCAACAAATATCATAGATGGTGCAACCAGTACACTAGACTAACAATTTTGATACCATGTCTAAAATAAACGGATAAATCTGAAATTTTACTTCCATTGTGACCTTGGCACCTATTTTTGCCTCATAACTATACCTTTCTTAATCCTTGAAAGGTCATAGTGCAGTTAGTGTCCACTGTAAACGGGCCCGCCGCGAACCTTTTTGCCACCCACCAAATCTTGTCACATAGCCATTCATAAGATTTTATCGTAGTAAATGATTCCACTCACAGGGCACCATCCAATCACTGATCAATGACATGCTATGGATGAGCGATTACCCACACACTGTGGCATGAACATTAGCGAGTAGGCCTGTTTTTACACATGTTGGAAGCCTTGTTAGAATGGTCGCTTTCTATCTTTTTCAGCACCGTATGTCAACCAAATTACACCACCTTATAGAAATTAAGATTATCTGGTTGTCAGCTTCTACGAAGAGTATAGGTCTAACCGTTTGTCCATGGCACCCTCTTGAATCTGCCCAGCAATCACTGGTGATTTTGCCATAGAGGTTAGCATTAACCCTACCAAAATCCACTTCCTTATAATTAACCACTTTTCGGATTTTTATGAATGTGCTATCATAATAAAATTCACATATGTTGTTATTGATGATAATATATTCTACAATTAGAGCTTCTACCAAGAAAATCCCTTCTTGAGCACTTTTCTCGCAACGACGTGAGTTTTCTCATGTCCTATGCATTAAGCACAGAGTACGCACGGCAGGTCATAGCCCTATTGAATGCACTGTGTGCACAGTGAATAGGGAAATTGGACAGTAACTGCAAGATGTGGTGAACATGCTGGTATACACTTCGATGCGTTTCAACCTTTTCCACGTTTTGACCACTGTATAAACCCCAACCCCTAAAACTACATTCCCCTGCTCTGATTTTGGTAACTTTGATATGTTGTTTATAAAGGTTTTCTGAATACAATACACATTTATTTGGTTGCAATTAGTTTTGAGTTAAGTCATCACTTGTCGTAATTTGATTGGCTTACTAGTTAATAAAGTTACATGGGATTGCCTGCCAGAAGATTTTTTTTGATTTTAGGTTTTTGTCAGAATCACGGTACATACAATAGACCTATCCAAGAAAGTACAAAACCAAAACCATATACATGTATGTCATTCCAATTCGATATGAGTTAAACAAACCCTTAAGAATTTAACCAAAGAGCAATATCATAATCATTATACTCGGTCAAAAGTTAGAGTTACTGGCTTAAGACGCATCTTCGGTCTACTCAGATGACCTTTATGACCTCGTATGTGATCTTTGACTCCATAGGTGTATGTCCCTGCCAGGGTTCTCGCAAGTTTTATCTAGCGGTATTTTATTATTTGTTTCAGTTGAAACAGAAGAAATTGTGAAATCTTTAGACACAAGCCGAAGATGCATTCTTGTAATCTCGCCAACCTATGTCACTTCGTTGACAGGCGATTATGACATCAGGATCATGATGGATGATGTGGACAACTACAAGCAGCAGATTGTTCCGATCATTTACAGAGATATTTCACCGCAAGGTTGAGGACAAGGAATACAAAATTGCTGAAACACATTATGGAGAATGTGAAAGGAATAACATGGCCAGAAAAGAGCTCGAAGGTCACTCCCAAAGATACCCAGATCCGGGACAGAAAGATGCAAAAGAAGAAGGAGACTTTCCGCAAAGAGTTGATGCTTCGAATGCCACCTCTTCATCTTACAAAACGGTCACTTAGCCTCGACAGCAATAAGAGTCAGATTGAATTGCATTTGAAGCCGTAGCTTGAATGGATAGTGCACGATACTTTGTATCAAATTTATTTCTAATTAAGATTTCGTTTCATGAAATTATTTAGCTTATGTTCAAAGATCGAGGAACGCCATTTGCAACCAGTGCCTAATGGAATGGAGGAAAACGAATTACTTCATTTCCATTTTATGCAGCAAGTTCAGATATCCTGTGCATAGGTGAAGGAGGTTTGTGCCGGTATCTGTATAGGGCCATACAGCTCTTTTTCCATGTATTTGACAGGAATATTGTAAGCTTTCAACCAACGGTGGATATGTATTTTTTCGCTACTCATGGTGGGCACTCTCTTTTACTGTACACGTAGCTAGCGTTGCCGATAATAAACATGGATTTCCTTTAAAAGCTATCTAGGAAAACTTTAGTTTCCAACCACTCCTCGAAAAGTATAGAGTTAATTTCATCGTGGTAATCTCCCGTCGTCTTGGAAATAAAACTTAAGCTGTCAATGAAAATCTTGTTTACTCTTCTTTGGTTGCAATCCTGAAGATAAATTGTCCAGCACTTCAAAAAGACATTAAATCCCAAATACCCTATATACTTAATATTCCACTAGGCAAGATCTTTTCGGTGTCTTGATAACACATATATTCTGCAGCAAGTCTGTCTGCTGCATGATTCCAAAATAATGATGATGATGACATCTATGCTGGAGAAAAGAAAAACTGCGAGATCGACAGAGTCATCATGTTCCAGCCGATAATGACTCCACTCAATAGTCAAGTCTGAGGGCCCCAAAACAATCGGAAAAACTGTTAGATACGTTTATTGTCCTATCGGGTGATATGATATCGTCACGAATCTTCCAAAAGTGCGAATCGCCCAAAAGTCGCATTTCGAGATATCGGCGATGGAAGAAGTAGAGGAGTAAATTATGAACTTGCAAATCTAAAATTGAAAAAAATATTAGGAAAATCATTTTATGTGTACATTGTGGGCATTGAAACGTTCTTCATTTTGACCATGCTTCCAATCAATTATCCTTACCCATTTGTACTAATCTCGATATCAGTTCCATAAGTTTCTCCATGTACATGAAGCAATACGAACTCTGCTCAGAAGTTCACTACTCTTTTCGTGAAAATAAATTATTATTAAGAAAAGTTCTTCAATTGCATTGATCGAATTGTATGCCATCATACGCTTTCTTAAGAGTGATATTATTTTTTTTTTGATTTTGACGTTTACAGTGATGTGGTCCAAAATCGCGAGCTTTCCATGTAAATATCTACAAAAATGATGGAATTCTTCAGGAATTAGTGTTTTTATAGTTCTACGTTATATCCAGACAGCATTACAAGATTTTATTGGTCTGGGTTGTTTGAATATTTAAAGTGTAATAAGGTATTTTTTAACAATGACTAGGAAATTGAGTTTGATGCTGACCGTTCTCGTAACTAGAGATCTCACGAACTTATATTCAAGATATACATGTAAAGAGTGGTACACAAGCTTCAAATTGGGCATTGTGCTATTCCGCTGGTTACTCTAGCCACTGATCTCTACCCGCGGACGGTTAGCCTTAATCAAGGGTGTCTGCTAAGAACCGGCAAACTTGTTATTTTCACACTGTATTGTATTGTTGACATTTATTCTCAATTTCAGGTTTGAAATCAGTGCTTTAGTATTTTTTAGGGCTACCCTGTCTAGAGAAAGAGTAGATTAAAAAAAAAGGCACACTGCCTGGTGGTCTGTTGTGCACCCCGTTGTGCACACTGGCTGGATCCAGGATTCTACTAGTCTAGGTATAAAACCACAAACACTTGTCGTCAGGTGCAGTGGTTGTGCTACTCAGAGCGACAGCCATGATTACACTGCTTTGTGGTTTTAATCTTCCCTGTATAAAAAAAATTCTATCATTTTTTTTGCAAATGGAACATGGGCCAGGTGAAATTGGAGATCTCAAATTAGTTATTTAATAGATTGTATTCTCGCCCTATTTAATTTGAGGGGGATATGCTCCACTCCTTATATGATGACATTATTTATATCAGACGTGTAAACCAAAGAATGAAGTTGATAGAGCGCCTTGAACAAGGCTAGCAGATGGTGTGCTACTTGATCTGAATTCACCGTGACTGTTATCATTTGCCACTGTGCAATATTTAGTACGAGGGTCGGTTGAGTAATCGTATAAAAACATGTGTAAAAGTTCAGATTTCTCGGACATCGTACAATTGTGTGAAATTCCCGGGTTTGGCAAGAATTTGGTCAATGTGACAATAGATGCGGGGCTGGGATGTGTGAACATTGGAAAGATACTTGATCAATGTGCCAAAAAGTATATTGTGGGAGGGATTGTGAACATTGCAAGATACTTGATCAATGTGCCAATATATTGTGGGGCTGGGGATGGATGTGTGAACATTGGCAAATACTTGATCAATGTGCCAATATATTGTGGGCTGGATGTGTGAACATTGGCAAGATAACGTGATCAATGTGCCAATATATTGTGGGGGATGGAGATGTGTGAACATTGGGCAGATACTGATCAATGTGCCAATTATATCTGTGGGTGGCATGTGTGAACATTGGCAAGATACTTGATCAATTGCCAATAATTGTGGGCGGATGTGTGAACATTGCAAGAAACTGATCAATGTGCCAATATATTGGGGGGAGGGATGTGGTGAACATTGGCAAGATAATTGATCACTGTGCAATTATATGGTGTGGCTGGGATTGTGCACAGTGGCAAGATACTTGATCAATGTTCCCCAACTATATTGTGGGGGGATGGGATGTGTGAACTTGGCAAAGATACTTGATCAATTGCAATATATTGTTGGGGCTGAGGATGTGTTGAACATTGGCAAAACTTGATCAATGTGCCAATATATTGTGGGGCTGGGTCTGGTGTGGAACATTGGCAAGATACTGATCAATGTGCCAATAATATTGTGGGCTTGGGATGTTGAACAATTGGCAAGATACTTGATCAATGTGCCAATATATTGTGGGGCTGGGATGTGTGCACATTGGCAAGATTACTTGATCAATGTGCCAATATATTGTGGGGCTGGGACTTTGAACATTGGCAAGGATACTTGATCAATGTGCCAATATATTGTGGGGCTGGGAGTGTGAACATTGGACAAATACTTGATCAATGTGCCAATATATTGTGGGGCTGGTGGGTGAACATGGCAAGATACTTGATCAATGGGCCATATATTGTGGTGCATTGGATGTGTGAACATTGGGAAGATAATGTCAATGTGCCAATATATGGGGATGGGATGTTTGAACATTGCAAGATTACTTGATCAATGTGCCATATATTGTGGGGGATGTGTGACATGGGCAAGAGACTTGATCAAATGCCAATATATTGTTGGGGCGGGAGGTGTGAACATGGAAAGATTACTTGATCAATGTGCCAAGAAGTGGGGATGGATGTGTGTGAACATTGGAAGATACTTGATTGCAATATGCCAATATATGGGGCTGGGATGGTGAACATGGCAAGATACTTGATCAATGTGCCAATATATTGTGGGGCCTGGGATGTGTGAACATTGGCAAGATACTTGATCAATGTGCCATATATGGGGCTGGGATGTTGAACATTGGCAAGATACTTGATCAATGTGCCAAGATATTGTGGGGCGGGACTTGTGTGAACATTGGCAAGATACGGATCATGTGACAAATATGGGGCTGGGATGTTTGAACAATGGCAAGATACTTGATCAATGTGCCAAATATTGTGGGGCTGGGATGTGGAAACATTGCAAGATCGATACTTGATCAATGTGCCAAGATATTGTTTTTTTTTATGGGGTCTGAGATGTGTGAACTTATCTACAAGTGTGGAAAAAATTCGTCAAATACCTTTAGGATGTCTTTTCTATTTTCTTTAACCTGTGTAAAGGGGATTAGTTCCAGCAGCTAACCGCTATTCTTCAAAACGCGGGGCTGACAAAGTAGTATCCTATGAATTACCCTACGAATAAAACAGATATTTCATTGTTAACGGATTTATAATATTGATAAAAAATATTAGGATTTACTATTTCACTTTTTGTATATAAAAATTTGTAGTTGTACCTGAAACGCAGAGGAACGGTGAAACTCGTGAGTAGTGCCCACTAAAATACTTGTCGTGTTGATTTCTTGTTCTGTATTGCTCCACTGTGTTTGACTTCTCTCATCATTTACACACACACACACACACACACACCCCACACACACACACCCCACACACACACTCGCTCTCGATCTCTCCCCCTCCTCTCTTTCTCTCTCTCGCTCTCTCTCCCTCCTCTCTCTCTCTCTCTCTCTCTCTCACACACAAACACACCCACTCCCACATATGTACATATACACATAGACCTTAAGAATAGAAGTCGTGATTCCGGACTCTGAGTTTCATGCCAGAAGGCAATCGTCAGACGACTGGATGGTGGTAATTTGGTTTCGTATATACTTCATGGATTGTAAGAAGTTACATTCCATTTTATATTTGACAAGTCGTTATATGACATCTTTCTCTGTCTATCGGTGAAGGCCGATCAACCACACTGGATGGAATTAGCTGGCAATGACATAATGCTAAATCGTCTAAGGCAAACAGGCTCTGTTATGTACTACGTTACATTTTCATTAGAGATTGGCTGAGTTTTATCATAATCATGTAGAGTTCTCATTTGCTGATCACATTGATTACTTTCCCCGCCTTCTTTGTGAAGACTTGAATGTCGAAGATCAAGTAAGTCCTGTACTGGCTGCAAGCATCTTTCAGTGAATAGGACAATTGCACACATTATTGAAAAAACTCCTGCGACTAGGAAAGACGCTTGATAGCTTCCCGTGATGTCATACAAATATCCTGTAGTGATAAAAGAGACAAACTAATATCAATCAAACTTTATTTCCATAATCAACAAATAACATACATACAATCACACAATAATGATTATGGGGGAGGGGACCAAGAGGCCAAAAGGCCAGAAGTGCCCCCCCCCCCCACCAAAAGAAAGGTTAACTCTTATCACAATATACATTAAAAATAACCAAACAAAGCATAACAAGCACACAAGACGAGACAATGCTCCAAATGAAAAAACATAAATTTTCATTTCACAATATATTCTGTAATTCACTAAGTCAAATTGCAACGTAAAAGCATCATTCATAAGATGACAAGAGTTTTAACTTCAATTTATATCTGAAGTGCTTAATCGATTTTGATTTCTTTTAATTTGGTTCAATATTATTCCAAAAAGGAATATAATGTTTAAGTTTGTTTAGTACACCACAGTTTCTTGATAGGCCTATAATTTGAGTTAAAGCGGCACTGGCACATTTTCACAAAAAAATGAAATTTCTTCAATTTGCTCTCAAATGATAGTCTAGGCCATTGGAAGAACAGAGATATATTTTACACATAAAAATAACATACCCCAAAACAGATAGGGACATTGATATGAGGATAAAGATATCCAGGTAATTTGTAGGCTAACTTTTAAGTTTTTAATCAACAAATGTGTATATTACATGAATATTTTGACTCGTACTCACTGATATTAAAACCACAAAGGTTATAGACCGGTCAAACAGTGTGCATAGCGTGGGAAACATGCATACTGCGTGCTTGTTCTTGTGTTAAACGCCATTTTCGTCGTCTGCTGAATTTCGCGTCGCCGGCGGCGCTAAATTACAAAATCGTTCCGTTTAATTTGGTCTTAATCATTTCGGGTGAGGGCTTTTGTATATAAAAGCTTTACAACCATGCAAAAATATCGATTTTGAAAAATCTTGAGGGCGCACTATTTTTCAAATGTGCCAGTGTCTCTTTAAACCATCAATATGATATTTCCAAGTAAGAGTTTCGTCAATTGTTACCCCAGAAATGTTTGTTTACATGTTCTAGGTTTGTACCATCCAACATGTGTTCTCGGTTATTTTACTATTATACTTAGATGTTCCATGTGCAGTACCTAATACCATATAATTAGTTTTACTAGCATTAACTGATAGCTTATTTGCTTTAAACCAATTATTTACTCCTTCAAGTTCCTTATTTATCAGATCTACTTTATTCTCCAGCTTTGGATCGGAAAGCAATATAGTAGTATCATCCGCAAATAAAATCAATTCTAATATGGGTGATGTTTTAGTTATATCATTGATATATAATATGAATAATAGAGGGCCTAATATAGACCCCTGTGGAACCCCACATATTATATTTTTAAGGCTGGACTTATGCGAATTGTAGTATACGTATTGTTTTCTATTATTCAAGTACTTTTTTAACCATTGCAGTACAACACCTCTAAAACCGTAATATTTTAACTTATAAAGTAGTATGTTGTGGTGGATTGTGTCAAAGGCCTTTGACAAGTCCAAAATATTCGCATTGTGGACTCATTTTGTTCAACGGCATTACTAATTTTGTCTACTAATTCTATTATCGCCATGTACGTAGAATGGTTGGGACGAAACCCAAACTGCCTTTGATTGAGAATATTATGTTTCATAATATGTAATGAATAGGCTTTTTAATACTAATCTATAGGCCTACTACAAAAGAAGAACTTGATCAGTGGTCTTCAATCATGCAAAATAGTGATCAATAGTCATCAATCATGCAAATGCTGATCAATAGTCATCAGTCACTATATTGAAAGGTTACAATATTGCCAATTTTGTCATTGTGTCCAATATCCCATAATGCAGTGTGTTAAATTATCGCGAGTAATACGGCAGGACAACAACTCACATATCATTGCTTTAAAAAATCTGCCAAGGAGCATTGCCAGGTGGGTGCACAATAGACCGTATTCAATATGACGTCAGCCACCAGACATGTTGTTGGTCAAGATTCATACATTCCAGGACTACAATTAATTAAGCTGTCAATCGATCCATGTTTTAGCGATTGCACAGGGATCATTGACAGGTGAATGTATTGTAGTACTGGAATGCGTCTATCTTGTCCACCAACATGGCTGGCTATTGAATACGGTCTATGGGTGCCACACTGCCAGTGATGTCACAGTCATCCTATATTTTAATTTTTCTTACATTTCACACAATGCAAACGTCAAAATATTTTTAGAGAATGGAAGTAATTGTAGTATGGGCTTCCATTAGTATGTTCGAATATTTTTCTATGCAGGACATCCGCTTTAATAATGTTAATAATGCTAAATAAAATAATAGTTTTGATTAATCGAAAGTTTGCACGCAATCTTACCTGAAACGTAAACACCAGGAAATCCAGCTAATGCAATAGTCAATAGAAACCAAGCAAACGCCCCCGGCGTTTTGTCTAAACCGACGAACTGCTTGCCAACCAACACTGATAAACAATTATATACTCCACTACTGAGGCCGAACATTACCGAAATGACGGCCAACGACCCAAAATTGTGTCCAATTTCAAAAACTAATGTCGCTACTCACCATATGGCATAAGCTATTGCACACAATAAGGATGGTTTAAGCAAATGACACTCTACAATAACACCGGCCAAGAATCTTCCTAAGACGCTGAAAATTCCCACAATAGATACTACATACGATGCGTTTAATTTCGCGACAGCCCTACATCTACCGCTCTTGGAGCAATATATATGAGTAGGAGTGTAGCACATTCCAGTTAGGAGACCGCATATACAATATGCAACAAACCGTGCATTAGTGCAGAATAATGAGAAATCAAATGATCTCATAATTTCTATTAACGTTTGTTTGGTTTTCAATAAACACGTTGCCACTCTCCCATTGAACTTCAGTGCATTTCTAGGAGATGTGCTCGTTGTGCGTATGATTGTGTTCTCTACAAACTGCAGTCTCATTTGTCGTTCTGAAGGAGTTGGACGAAGTACAGCCCCACAGACACATAGGTTAGCGTAGAGTCCAGACGCGATCAACATACATCCGCGCCAACCGAATTTATCCAGTAGGTATTGGAACAGTGGTGGCATCACAAATAAACCGATACCAGTCCCGGTATTTGCTAGACCTTGCGCGACGCCAAGATGTTTATCGAAGTTGAAAACAAGCGCTGACTGTGCTGAGAGGTAGGTTAGCCCCATACCAAAACCTGATGAAAGTAAATTGTAATCGAAATTGTTATTAAACCAACAAAAATAGAATTTGCATAAACAACCAATTCACAAAAATTATACAACGTATTAGGAAGTTTATAACTAACGTCATTGTTCCTGATGTGCCAATCTGTCCTTATCCCGCTGACGTGGGAAGATGGCATGTCTACTCATCTGCCTTGTGGCTGCTTCACGCATATTTTCATCCTTAATGTGTGTCTAATTTCTTCAATTTAGGCTATATGAAGTTGTCAAAGTTTCACAAGTTAGTTTTACACGATCTTTTTCTGGGTGGTAACCATTGACTGAAGGAGATAGTGAACATAACCATTCCGGAATTCCGGTGGTACTTTCGATCGATGTGATTTGGTAGGAAGGCAAAGGAAAAGGTCATTTACCGATAAAGGAATAAATTGAAAATGAAGTGTGTAGTGCACACCAAAATTGAACTCTTGTGTTATAATCTTATCCCAGTTTAATGGTAGAATATGAAAAAGGCTCAATCTTAGATTTCATTTATTTCCAAAATCCAGGGGACGAGCCCCAAATTTCTGTTCCGGTATTCAAGTTTTAAATAAGTGAGAATGATTATATGTGCACCAAACGATCTTAACGTTTGTAATGCAAACAAATTTTTGGTTGATCAGAAATGGTTGGCTCTATAATTTGGTATGCCGAATACATGATTACATTCAAATAAAGGCAATCTAACACGCTGTACACAATCGAGATGTTTTGCTTAGGCCCTTTAAAAAAAAATTTCGAATTCTAGTCCTCCGCCCGCACCACTTTCGACCCAGCGCCGCCCCGCATCAATTTTGTTTTTTTGAGTTGTATGTAAAAAAAAAATTGAGATTGAGGAAATGGAAAATGGAGAAATCCGTACTGGAAAATCATGCCAGTCAGTGGCGTCGAACCCAGCGGGGGGGGGGGGGCAGGGGGCGCAAGGCCCCCCCCAAACAGAACACTGCCACCCCCTTCAGCCCCCTAAAATGAACTGGACTGTTTGTACAGTGTGTCTATGGAGAAGGATTCAAATTTTCCCCCAAATTTGCCCCCTCAAAAAAAAACATTGAACCCTTCAGCCCCCCCCCCATTTGCAAAGGTCTGAGTTACGCCACTGTGTCCGTGCCATCTGAAATTATCTAGCACCGTTGTTACATGCGTAGTTTGACAGCAGACATTGTCTTTAAGGCACGCGAGCTCGATCGAGGGCGATCATGAGCGCCTTAAGTAACTTATGTATGCGCGAGTTATCACCGCCCTTCCACATGCAGTCCAGCATTGGCCGCTTTCTTTGAAAAACAAGGGATCAGTGACCACTAAAAACAAGATAATTTCTTGAATAGGCATTCGAACGCGTTGTGAAAGCAGTGCAAAAACACTGCAGTTCGTGCGTGCCTTACGCAGGTCCATATTAAGGAAAATGTACGACCCAGTGACATGGATAAGCACAATGTAACAGTTCGATTTTTAGCAGATTATAACAATTGGTTTTGACACTGCATGCTTCTGTAGTTTTTGTTTACGTGAGTAATCGAAAAAAATGACCTCTTCCGTCTTCGTACAAGGTGATTAAAAAGTTTACGCCTATAAGTTACGCTATGGGGCGATTGGATGGCATGGTTTATACGAAGAGGAAGAGTTAGTACGGCAGTAGTAGCTTGTCACAGAAGTTCGGTGGATCTATGCAGAAACAGGGCTAACAAATGCTGAACATCTTCACTTCACGCACAGATTTCACGCATGCGAGGTTCATAATTCTGATTTAGTAGTGCTGTTCGTTTCATTCTGTTCATTAGGCAGCCTACTGATCATTCATGCTGATTACAAACCTATTATTGATTGTGGAAGTATAATGTCACAAAACACAAATGGTTTTAGGAACTTTGTAGTTTATACATTACAAAATGCATGTGCATTGTAGTTTGTTACAAATAAGTAAGGTTTAACATTTTATATAGATCAACAAATGGGGGTGGGGGGGTGTGGGGGGGGTGTTGAGGCCTGAGCTGGTGAGGGGTTGCAGGGTGATAAAGGGCACCGAACCATCGTCATCGAAACGACGATACATGTACGATACCTCATGAACATGGATTTATTTATTGTTACTAGCTGTTAAATTTCAACAGTTTTGGAACATGTTACAATATTGAACAGGCATGAATAGCCCACTGCTTATAATTTTGAGACACACTGCAAGTTCCCAGACCTTCAGTAATGTCATTAAAGCAGTGGCTAAAATCGCGAAAAAAAAGCCTCCATCCCTCGTCACTTTTCGAAGACCAGTAGGACGGGAATCTCCTATTTTTTTTAAAGCGGCATTATGAGTTGTAAAATTGTTTATACTACATGTCAGGGAAGGTCAATGCCTAAGACCGTCACATCATTTTCAGTCAAAATATCTTTCTTCTCTTCTATACGAGCAGTCGAAGGTTTATAGGTAGGACCAAATCAATACTCAACCGGCGGGACATGTTTCCGGTTTGCCGGTTCCAGACGGTTCATTTTAATCCACTAATCTACTGAATCATTTACTCCGATTAAGTAATTCCGCAAACTCAATGAATTAATTGGGCCAGCAGCCTGGAACCGGGCCGAACCGGAAAAAGCCCGCCAGTTGAGTATGAATTCGTTCCCTAAGTTATCAGCTCTGGTATTTCTTGCATTTCAGTTGGGTAACCTAAAGCATTGTAAAGCCACTAGAATATTACAAAATTATTTAACACCAAGAGAGGTTTGTTTCTGGTGAGAGGTATATGGAAAATGTCCCCTAGAGTCCCTTTAATATTACGTTGCCTTGCACTTACCTAAAACCCCGAACGTCGCGAATATGTGAGACAAGGATGAAACTACCACAGATGTTGCCATAAATGCACCAAAAGCGATGAGACCGCCCATCACGGTATTGAATCTGAAGCTGACTCGGTAAGAAAGTGCAGAGGCTATTACAGCTGTGTTGAAGAGAATGAAATAATCGATGGCAATTTAAAGGGCAATGAATAACACGAATGTTGTACCCCCATTGAAGGCATATACCAAAAAGTCAATTCCAGTTGGAAAAGGGTCATTTAGGGATCAAATCAATACTCAACCGGCGGGCATTTTCTGGTTTCTGCCCGGTTCCAGGCGGTTCATTTAATCCGCTCAATCTTCTGAATTCTTTAATCCGATTAAGCAATTCAGCAAACTCAATGAATTAATTGAACCGCGCGGAACCGGGCAGAACCGGAAAACGCCCGCCAGTTGAGTATTGAATTCGTCCTTAGCACAGCTCAAATTCTGGCTGTATTGATATATGGTATGGATATAACGGGCAAAATGTCAATTGCAGGTGAAAAAAAAAACTATTGTACTTTTCCAGCTGTCATTTTTGCACCCCTTTCCAGCTGTCATTTTGCACCTTTTTCCAGCTGAAGGAGACTGAAAATAACCAATCCGAATTCCGGCTGCCGATTTCGGCTTGGTATGGAAGGCAAAGGGAAAATGTCATTACCGACTGGAAAATGATGACCATAGTATTTTTTAATTTCAGCTGTCGTTTTACACCCTTTTTCAGCTAAAGGAAATAGGCGCGTGCAGAAATATCAATCCGCCTGGGATATTTCAGCACAAATCAAATTTTGGCTGACACTTTCAACCTCATTTCCGATTGGTGGGTATAGATATGATAGAAGGAATAGGTAAAATGTCACTTCCACCCGGAAAATGATAACATGACTCAAATTTGATAGTCATTTACAGTTATGTGTGGAAATTAGCATTAACGTAATTGGGTGCAATTAGGGTTTGATTGGAATGCTTTTAATAATCCATTATATTTTTCCTATACAAATTATAGAAACAGGTTGTCACGCTTTTCCAATCCTTTAATTACAAAATTTCCTCCTCTTTAGTGGAAGCTTAACAAATGTAGAACTTCAATTTTGCGTATACATTCTGTTAGGCCTCAACTAAAAAATACACGTACACGCTCCAGACAAAAGTGCCAGATATGGGCACAATGCATAACTACAATTGAAAAACAGATAGGGTTCACCAGTTTTCAATGTCATTGCATTTTCTTTTTAGTACGGTGCAGTAAAAAAATGTCGGTCCTTTTGTTATAGTAAATCACTGATTTCTATACAATGGAATGGAATCCCGGTGTGGCAGGAGATATAGTCCTCCGGACTCACAGTCCGCCTACAACGGTGAAGAATAGGGCACTCGCAGTCAGGAGGTCACGCCAACATGCGTTATTTCTTGTACACGAGAAGACAATACAATCGCTGTGACCTCAATAGCTGGTGGAAAACGCTCTGGAAAATATCCTGATTTGAGGTCCAAAATACCTGAATTCACTATAAAATAATGTATTATTGTTGCGGAATGTCAACTACATATCTATGATGGTCTAATATGACGTGAAAGGAAAGGGTATTTGGGGTTAAACAACGAATTAAAAGCCATGAATTTTAAGTTTTGAAAAAGCGTGTTCTCTGAGTTATAGAATCTCCAACAAATGTTAAAGCATCCTAAATCATTAATTGAATTGTGTGCTACAAAAAAGTCTGTGTACGTATTACTCTATCTATTTTAAACGAAGCCCTCGGAAAATGTATAACCTTCCATTTACTGGCATCACGGAATTGAATTCCCATATGCTATAACATGGGGCTTGATTTTCATAGATTTTAACTGCAGACGTGTGCAGGGAATATGGACAATAATAAGGTCGTTTGCTTATTGTATTTGTGAAAGCCCGTGTAAATGACCCTCTCCAACAATTTTCGCAGGTGACCTGCCGACTAACTGCTCGATTCAGTTGACTCTTTACGGCATCACGGAATTGAATTCTCATATGCTATAACATGGGGCTTGATTTTCGTAGAATTTAACTGCAGACGTGTGCAGGGAATATGGACAATAATAAGGTCGTTTGCCTATTGTATTTATGAAAGCCCGTGTAAATGACCCTGTCCAACAATTTTCGCAGGTGCCCCACTGCAGACTAACTGCTCGATTCAGTTGACTCTTTACACAACATTAGTTTCAAACTTTATTCCGTTGTCGCCTAGTTTACAAGACAATTACCAACACAACTGTGCAAAAATCTCATAATTGGGGGCGCTCTTAAAAAATACAGCAAGTAAACTTGCGCGACCCCCTGGCAAGATGGCAGTATAAACAAGTTGGTTAGTTGGTACATTTGTCAGTTGCAGGGCTCAAGTGTTCCCTGATTCACATAAATTTGGAATGAATCAGAGGCCACTTAGGATGAAGCAGGGGCCACTTCATAATACGCCGATTCTGGGTTTCCTACCGGAAATCATTTTTTACCGAAATTCCAAACCCACAATGCACTAACGATGTACGAGTAGATAAAATAAATAGTGCATATATATTCTATGGTGTTTTGTGTCATGCGGTCATTTTTCTCT
Source organism: Ophioderma brevispina (assembly GCA_023653785.1). NCBI lineage: Eukaryota > Metazoa > Echinodermata > Ophiuroidea > Amphilepidida > Ophiodermatidae > Ophioderma > Ophioderma brevispina. The sequence continues at coordinate 1,946 of JAMKCH010010430.1, read as the reverse complement.
CATAACTGTGCGAAAACCGATTGCTGTACATACATTTTACCAGCAACGAGTGAGTACTCGTTGATTGCCTTGTAATTTTTGCGCCACAAAACACGGTGTGCGTAGTTTAAAGGAGGCGCACTAAACCGCGAGCGTGCATGGAGTGATGCATATCTACTCGTACATCGTTGGTGCATTGTGGGATAAGAATTTCGGTAAAAAATGATTTCCGGTAGGAACCCAGGATCGGCGTATTGATTTATATTTTTTCCAATAAGCGAATAAATCGCTGTAGAGAGCCGTCGGACCTATACAGCCGGAACAGTCACCGTAGCACTATCAAAGTAGACATTTTTACTTTGGCAAGAACAGAGAACTAAGACATTTTTAAATAAACACTAACAAAACTCAACCTTTTTTTCATTTCTGAGAAAAGATACATGAAAGTGTATTGTGTAGGGATTTGATTGTGTCGAAACACCCGGATGCCGAACTTCCCTCCCCTCGGAACTGCAGCCGAAGTAGCGGGGCATAGGGCAGAGGAGAAGGAAGTGGAAAATAACGTGCTGTTGATGTGTAGTGCACGTGTTTAGGCATTATCAGTGATCTTATGTACATAAAAGTCGTCGTGAATACGAGGTTATACGATCTTGTAAAGTCAACAGCACTCACATAGAACCTATGAAAATGAGTTCCCGAGTTTTAAGAAACAATGTAGGCCTATTTTACGTGCATGCATACACCCATTGTAAATATCACCTTTATTGATAAGGGGTTGCAACACGGGTTAGGGTTAGTGTTAGGATTTGGGGTTATATAGGGTTAAGATTAGGGTTGGGTTGGGTTATGGAGGGATAAGGTAGGCTTATGCTAGGGGTTAGGGTCTAAGGGCTATTTTCCGGTTAGGGTTAGGGTCTATAGGCCAACAACTCGTTTATGTAGAATGGGTTTGGGTTAGCATTCTCGACTATTTGGGAAGTACAGACCTATGCTGGAAATGCCTTTAGTCGTGACACCAGAACTTTTTCTATATATACATTGTAAGTTTTTGGTTTTAAACACGGACCATGAGACATCATCCGTCTGAAGTAAACATCGGAGTAACTGTTGCCTTTTCAAGAAGTCTGTGGCTTTGACCAAGTTATTTGTTTATTTTCAAGCTTTCCTTAATTGGGATGAGCACTCTTATATCAAAAGATAGTTACCTCTAAATAATACATTCTATTCGTTTTACATAGGTGATACGGTGTATGGCGACATCTTGCTATGACTTCTGATCGTTTGTTTAACGATTTGTTTGTATCAATTTTTGTGTTCAAGGTTTGCCGTTTTTTCCTCCAAGCAGAGGTTACAGATGCCGGTGGGGCAGGAGATATGGTCACGCCGGTCTTACAGTCCGGGAAACAATGGTGAACAAAAGGAAATCGATTCAGTTGATCTCTTCACGTAACTTTATTCCGTTGTCGTCTATGGAGCCTTGGACTGTGGTTCCTACCGGCCATGATCTTCTTTCACACCGGTTTTTCGCCTAAATGTGTTGGATTGCCGCAATTAAGTCCATGAGATATATATGTTTTTTGCTTGTTTTTTTAATGACCAGATGTGTTTAGATAGTTCAGTTTCATTTTTATATTTTATGAGTGAAACGATCCTTGATATGGTTGTTGAATCTTTCTTTGTGAAGTCGTTCCTGCACGGCCTATATTAGTCTTGCACCCCTGCACTGATTTAACAAAAGCTTGGTACACACTTGTTCGGGCTTCAGACTCAGACAAGCACTTCCCATTTAACGACATTTCCCCTTGGAATTTTGCGTGTGAGCTTTTATAATATATATATATCTTATATATACTATATATATATATATATATATATAGATATTTATATATATAGATATATAATATATACTGTATGTTTAAATAAAAAATGAAATACTTAATTTTTTTACCGATAGAAACTGACATAGT